>VUQR01034918.1:93091-112994 GCA_015108515.1 Hemichromis elongatus
TTTTCCCCCCCTCAGGATGTAGTAAATCAACTGTTACTCCTTTCCACTTTCAGCTGCAGGTGAAGCGTAATAACTGCTGTACAAACACGTCTGACTGATCTTCTCGTCAAACCTAAATAAACATAATTTATACTATTCCTTCAAGTCCAGTCTAGAGCATCGCTTCACCTCTTCTGCTTGCTGTTCACTAAATGTCGGGTCTGCCACACAGTGTGATGTGCTAGCGTCAGCAAAGCCACTCATGTGACATGACCTCATTCACCCCATTGTGCCACTCTTTTCTTTAACGCCTTCTGTCTCACACACACACACACACACACACACACTGCTCCCCCAACTGTAGCGTGGCACTGTGTTTAATAACTGAACAGTTACAACGTGTTGAATTATTTTTTTTCTCCTTTTTTTGTTACTGACACAACTGTTTTCAAGAAGTGGAGCACGTTTGAGCTCAGAAAGGGGAACAACCACTGATCTGTGAGGACGATAAGTCTGGACACCAACTGTGCTGTTGCAACTATCAGGAGGAACATTGAGCCGGTGCAGGGCAACACTTCATTCCCCGCTACTGTTATAAATCAATGTGAATAAAATGCAGTTTTAGAATGACTCCACATTTGTAGCCAGTTAATTGTATTTTACACATCTTGCTTTGTTTCTGCTGTTCGGACACAATTTCAGTGTTGAAAGGTCGGTTTGACCCTCCTGAAAATGTCATCCTGATAGGAGAAATTGAAATTTGGAGCACCTTTGGGATTTCACCACAAATCAGGGATGGAAAAAAAAAGAGTTGTGTTTTTTTTTTTTATCTTTATATTTTTGTCATATTATTACCATCCATGTGCAGACCGCTGACTGTCAGTTAGTATTAACCATAGCCTCTGTACAACGATAGCAGCCTCACGCTGCTAACTGCTGGTCAGCCCACTCCCTGCCACTGTACGAGCCTGCGGTCAGTTATCTGTCCTGTCAGCATGTGCTGCTGAATAGTGATACAGTTTGACAGGTATTGAATGTTATCATATCACGTGTCTGTGGCACGCTGAGCTTTGATGCAGGGCTCTAAAATAGCAAAGTTGTGTGCAAGATCAGTGATTCATAACACTATTTGTATTATACTATGTGGTTTTGCAGTGTATTAAAATGGCATGCAAAAACCATGTTTCTCTTACTGAGCTTCTGCTGGTGACTGCTGCTTGAAACATGCTGTTGTGATCTGTCCACTGATATCAAGTTTAAGTTCATTAGGTTCATTATTGTGCTCAGACGCTCTTGTGCAAACAGGTTTGAACCTCAGCTTTTAGTCTTGGAGATGTTCTTTCTTGTGCTTATGACCTCAATGTTTTAATGTGTTACATTCCTGATTGGTAGCTTTCTAAAAGATGGGAGATCAGATCCATTGTGACATTTACTATATCTTCTGAACGTGCAGGGTAAAGCCATTGTTTGAAAAGAAAAACGTTCTTCATATTAACAAGGACAAATATGGAAATCTGTTTATGAAAATAAAGAGTATATTCACTACAAAAAAGGGGACGAGCACAATAGTCTGTTCATCTTATAAATGAGTCCTGAAACCTGCACATGTGACTTTGTGGTCATGGCTGCATCTAAGGTTTAATTTATGACTAGGAATCACACATCCTAACCCCAAACATCTGTTTTATCTGAAGAACCAGAGAAACCACATTCTGTCCTTGTCCTTCGCAGCTATACAGATGTCCTCTTCCTCTTCTTCCTGCCATAAGACACAACTACTTTCCCTATACAAGGCAGGCCTCTGCTTCTAAACAGAATTCTCACTTAGTCGACTGGAAAGGATGTGAAACTAAAGTGAGCAAATCTAGCTCAAAGGTGTCATCAGATAAACAAAACGTAACTCTTTCTTTACTCTTTCTTTCTTTCTTTGCCCATCCCACAGTCATTAGGCCCTTTGTAAGTGATGTAAAGACGCGCTGAATTGCATTTAAACTGACGGGGATGGGCTGATGCTACTTATCTTGGGTGAAGAAACAGGGCTGTCTGCAGCTCTGATAATACTAGTCAAACCAAGAAAACACGGGGGTGCAGTGAGTAGATAAGGAACCGTTTAGGTCTGCTTCGTACAGAGTGTGAGTGGTTTCTGCGGTTTCTGTTACATGAGCGCATGTAGGGACTATACTGTCCCAGGAGACAGCAGGGGACTACAGACCACCTCCTTGGGCCAGCCGGTATCTGCGCACCCTTTCCTCAAAATGGGAATCTATCTGTCCATCTATCTATCTATCGATCGATCGATCGATATCTCTATCTGCGCGCCTTTACGCAATACAGATCTCAGACATCGCAAACATGTTGTAAACATCAATGAGCGCGTGATTCCCGCCCACCATGCCAAAAAGTTCTGAAAGACTTTATTTGCCCCACCTCTTCTGTTCTCACTCAAGGGAAAAGTAAACAGCTCGGCGTATGACCACCTTATCGCTCACGAGCAGGCGTGTAAGAACCGCGCCGCGCTATCCATGGTATCGAAACACAAAACAAGCGAGAAGAGAGCTGCGGCAGATGTGTTTGTGGCAGGTTGTTTTCCGGTGATGCAGGTGGACAATAGAGGGCCGAGGTCGTTCTGTTCCCAGAGAAGGCAAAAGGATGAAATGTGAGCTTCTGAGTAGATTGTTGGCACTTTACGCGATAGCCTGCGTCGTGCGAGCGGGTTCCACCCTCCAAGACGCACGAGATTTCGAGGAGAAAGGTTAGGCATCTTTTTGTACTTTTCTGGAAGGCTTTGGGGTGCTCTTGACATGCCATTTCACAGAGTGCTTTCACATTTCTAATTTGCGCCAGTGTCCATTCTCCTGAAAGAAGAACCCCAAAACCCCAAATGCTTTGCTGAAGGGAGGAAGGACTTCACGTGCTTCTGGGAGGAAGATGAGGAGAGAGCTGGCTCTGTGGATCAGTACTCCTTTACATACACCTACCAGTAAGTCACAATCATTATTAGATTAAAAAAAAGTCTATGTGGTTATTTTTCCCTGTATTTGTTTTTCATATTACATGAAAACATTTCAGGATTAGTAGTTTCGTTTAAGGAAATACTTTCAGGGTTTTTTCACAGCTTCAGTGTCAGGTTCTATTATTTAAAAAATAATCCAAATGCTTGATTTGGTAACATAACAAAAAGTTAAATATAATATTACTATGACAATGTTTCTGTTTCCCTCTGTCCTGAGCAGAAATGAAAACAGCAGCAGATGTCCCCTCAGAGCCATCCCTGCAGCAGGTGGGAAAATGCTGTTTGTCTGTCAACTGAACCGAATTCAGATGTTTGTCCAAATGGACATCCAAGTTCATCAGGAGGGAATGCTGATCCACAATCGCAGCCTCCTCATCGAACTCGTCTGTAAGTGATTTTTTTCCTGTAAACGGTGCTAATGCCAACAAATTCAACTAAAGCTTAGAGTTAGATTAATGCTTTTAAATAAGTTTTCAGTATTTGTGCCTTACATTCTGCTCTAACATGGTTCAAAATGATGGCTAAGTGGGCTTTATATCTGCATATTGCCTAAAAACAAAGTCGTGTACTGTAGGTTGAAATAACTGCCATCATGTGTCCATTTCTACTAAGTATGCATGCAGCATTGCATCAAGGTATAGATAGGCTTAGGGGAGGTGTTTCAGAGTGAGACTCTGCGGGGAACAGTCTTCCCTTAACTGCTATGTAACTCTGTGTCTGTGTGCAGTTCTTCTGGACCCTCCTGCTAATGTAACGGTGAGCAACACGGGTCAGCAAGGCCAGCTGAATGTCACCTGGGTGCCACCTCCTCTGAAGTATATGGATGACAGCATGATGTATGAGGTCTTCTATTCTCTGGCCGACAGCCACATCGGGCAGGTAAAGCAGCCTCACCCATTTAAACATTCAACTCTGGGCAGCAAGTTTAATGATAGACGTTTTGGGGCTATTTTGTAGGTTGAAGTGACCCGGGCACGCTCAGAATATATCTTGAGAGGCCTGCAGTCAAGCAGAAAGTACAAGGTGCAAGTCCGTGTAAAACTGGATGGAGTGAGCTACAATGGCTACTGGAGTACTTGGAGTAACCCGGTGTTCATGGAAACTCTTCCTGCAGGTGGGTATTCACATCCAAATGCATAAATAAAATGTATTATTTACCCCAAACACACTGGCATCTCATGAAGGGACTAAATGATGCCATATATCTTTACTGTATTCAGAGAGCTAATACACATTGATCATTATGTTCCTCTCCTAGAATTTGATCCACTCATCATCTCCCTGACGCTCATCATCTCTTTCATCTTCATCGTCCTCTGTCTTGCTATGCTCCTGTCCCATCATAGGTCAGTCAGCCTTGCCCACACGAACAGATGGCTTATTGTTTGGTCTCAAAAAATGTTCTTCAAAAATTTTAAGTAGCAATAACAAAAAACATGATTTGTGAATTAGATATTGAGTGTGATCCTTTTCTAGGTTCCTTATAAAGAAGATTTGGCCAGCTATTCCAACTCCTGACAGCAAATTTCAGGGTCTTTTTACCATTTACGGTGGGAACTTCCAGGTAAGAAAAACACCAAGAGTCTACAGCCATACAGACTGAGCCTTAGCCTGTAACAATGATGCTTTGTGCAAATGCTAAAGTAACTTGCTCACATCAAGACCTTCATATTCTTTTTGTGTTTTTCTATAGGAGTGGTTAGGGCAGACCAATGGAGGTTTGTGGTTGACGCCAGCTTTCATCTACTCAGAAGAATGCCCTTCACCTCTGGAAGTACTCTCAGAACTCAGCCTATGTCCCTCACTGCCCTCCCCACCTCTGCCACCCAAGGCCTCTAGAGCTTTGAGTGCAGTCAGGAATGAGGGCCGGGAATTGAGGAATGGGCTTGAAGAGAGAGCGCTGTTGGTCAGGGACAATTTAGATGGCAAGACAGATGGGAAGAGAGCCACACCGCACGACCACTGGTTATTGGACCGCTTGCGGGCCCTCCACCAGCACCAGGTTCCCTGCTGGCAGTCTTCTCTGCTAGAATCTCAAGACACCTACGTCACCCTCAGTGCCAACAACAACAGTGACGATGAACGCGTGGATAGACAACTTGAAGAAGCCTTGCCCCTTGAGGCTCTTTTTCCCTCTGGAAATACAGCATTGTGTGAATCTCACTCTGACCTGGGATCAGCACCTCAAAGCTCTGGATCAGGTTGCATTTCCTCCCAGTCCAGTTTTGAGTACCCAAACCATGCCTGGATGCCCAAAGGCCCCGGGTACACCTACATGGCAGTGGCAGACTCTGGGGTGTCTATGGATTATAGCCCCATGAGCAGAGTTGATGAAAATGGAAAAGTGCCCATCTACACCAACGAGTACAAGAATGCGATCCCTGCTTACAGGAAACCCTTCTTGGTGAGGCAGTACCCTGTCCATGATGACGGCTGAGAGGAAGCTAAACCTTTTTAAAACAGGCTCTGTTAAGGGAATTTGGATATTCACCCAAGACAACATGGCTTCCCATCAACCGTTAGGAAAGTAACTAGGGAGGTGACTGACACCGCAGTGTAAGCTAAAGAATTCTGTACAGGACACTGAGGGAAATGAACTTCCCGAGTCTCTCCACCATGAAGAGTTTTGTAAAACTTTATGTTAAGGCGTACATATTGACCATTAACAGGTTTCTTATTAGCATGCATACTGGTGGCAGACTGGTTCTTTATTAGTCATTATAAAGCACTTTCTGATGCTGCAGTCTGCACCATATACTACAAATATAAGTAATTTGCCATCTAATTACTGCTTTTTGATGGTAAATAAGAAAGTAGTTATTCATGACTTACTGCCAAAATAATAGTTTTCCTTTTATAGCATTTAATGAGTATGGGGTATTCTTGTGAAAGACCGCACAAAAGTGTAAATACTGTTAAAATAACCAAAAATATATATAAATATATTTTCTAATTAAGCATATGGCCCTCATTTTCAAGTCTGGCAGTTTGATACATGTTTACTCATTATGGTTCCTCATTCTAAAGTTGCCTCATCTTCACACTTGGCAAATTCATGATAGCAAACAATTTCTGCAATAAACAGAGCAAGGGGTCAGGCCTCGGTCACGCAGTCCTAGAAACTGGCTAGCAAGCTCCTGGTAACCGCCAAAATGGTCGGTGAACGTTAGAGGGGCCTTCCACATTGAAAAACCTGTAGGTTGACAGAGTTGCAAAGGAGCAAAAAATACAAACTTGGCATGACTAACACCATTCTCCTTTATTAATGGATAACATATTTTTGTTATCATGTCATGTTTAAGGCATTGAATAAATGTATTGCTTTAATTTTATCATTTTCAGCTGATAGAGCTTTTAAAGTTCTCAGCACAAGGCACCATTTAGCACCCTAATTTATACCTAAAAAAAAACTACACAGACAAATACGAACTTGCTGTTTTTCTAATTAAAGCAGCATTCTCTACATAATGCTTCCCGTGTAGCATGACTGAATTTTAGGTGAACAAAGCAGCAGCTTTTATGTCTTCTTGTTAGAAGTAAAGCGACTTTCAGATTTCGCAGCTAGTTGTAGGCTCAAACTTGAAGTGTCTGCAGTCTTTGATAAATTATGTTGTTACTGACATTAAACTGTGAAATAGCAACAATTCAATCATCTAATTGCCAGAATTCCTACGAAGATCAAAAACCTCTATTTTGGCAAAGGTGTCTAAATATATTGTGACACCATTATACAGCCTAGCTAGCACTGTCACCCAGTGCTTATGAAAGCTGTGTTTTTGCTAACAGTAGCACTAGCATGCTAACACTTTTGTCATTAAGCACAAACTATACCTGAGCCTAAAGGGGATGTGATGTGATTTGCTTAAAAAGTTGTTCAGAATGATCCAATAAATTTCACAGCAGCCACTTTGATATAAAAAGTAGGTAAACACAGCTCTACATTCTCTCTTTATTATAATGATCATAATGTATTGTATGTATATATGTCTGTATCTCCTTAAAGTTTGGCCCAATCTGAAGTAACTTTGTACCAACATTGTCATACATAAAGCAGTTGTGTGTGCAGCTATGAAAAAGCGCGCCCTCTTTCAGTTGATGGAACCTCCATTATATTATTGTTGGGTCTTTACTTCACACTATAAAGGTCATTGAGGCCACTCTTGTTGTGACGCTATAAAAAATAAAATTGAATTGAATTCAGTTCTAGAGCGTTACATGACAGATGTACTTAGTTTTTCTATACTGCTCCTGCATTTTGGCTTTGCTTTTGATTATGAATATAAATGTTTAATATGTCATCTGTAATTGTTCATTTGATTTTTTTTTTTTTTACATTTTAAGAACTTTGGGATGTTTTGGATCATTTCAAAATGTGAAACTCACTGTACTTGTACATAATAATACAGTTTTTGTTTTCTATTTTTATCACAATTGTTTGAAAGAATGATCAATCTGTAAATTGCTGCCCCCCCCCAAACAACCCTAATCTTGAAGTAAAAGAAATGTAGTGACCACTACTAAATGCAGGGTGTGTGAGGAAATTTTAAGCCAATAACCATTTTCAGCAATCACTCCAAAAGCAAATCCTTGTTTGCTTTTGTTGCTCAAAAACAGGAACTGAAATTGTTGTTCATGTAATCGTGTTTCTGAACAGTGTTGAATTATTTTAGTCCAACAAAATGTGATACGGCAGGAGAACACATTTTATGGTGTAAAAACTGACAACTTGCTTTCTTTCATACTTAGTGTGCAAGAGCTTTTTTATAATAAAGTCAGCTTTTCCCCCACAAACAGGGTCTAGCTCAGGGGTGCCCAATCCCAGTCCTCGAGAGCTTTTAGATGCATCCCTGCTCCAACACAGCTGAATCAAACCATTTGATTCAGCTGTGTTGGAGCAGGGATGCATCTAAAAGCTGCAGGATGGTAGCTCTCGAGGACTGGGATTGAGCACCCTGAGCTAGATCTTAACTAGTGGGGACTCCCTTATGCTTAAATATACAGAATGTAAAATCTTTAAAGGCATAACGAGAGAAACATTTTTTATTTTGCATTTTATTTAATTGTGATATCAGCTACTGAAATCTCGAGTTTCACAAATTATGATAAAAGAAAAACTAACAGAAAAGCTATTAAACTTTGTTTATTTTCATTTACAATGTGTTTTATGGACTTTTGGCTCTGTGTCATTTTTTCTTGTTATTAAGGCACTCTCAGCCAAAAATGTTGGAAAACCACTGTTTAGTTTAACACATTCACATTCCATAGAAGTCCATGTAAAGACTGTTAATATGTTTGATTAACCTTCATGTCGTTTAAATTTCAAACTCATTAAATATTGTACTGCTACAACTCTTATGGTCCTTTTACCTCAAATCTGAACAGAAAAGCTTTTTTTTCTTTTCTTTTTTGATAACTGTCTCTACACAAAATTCCTCTCAGACCAACTTAAACTCCATTAAACCATCAGGAAAAATGAAGAGCTTCCACTCTTGGGCTACACCTGGCCTGTCTTTATGGTCTTCCGTAAAAGAAGCGTCTGTGATTCCTCTCCCAGAAAGGTAAACGTGCCACACTTCCTGTACTGCAGCTGCTGTAGCTTCATAGCCTCTGTCCTGGTCCAGAGTACAGCGTACCTGGAAATAGCGGTCGAGTACATCGAGGATAGGATCGGTTGCAGATGGATCCCCACCGGCGTTCACGTCTGACAAGAAAGAGGCAATAATGCGGCAGGGGGCTGAACTTGAACCCCGCTGTTCCAGGACTTGCGTGAGAAAGGCAGCAGTGTCACACAGCAGCGCAGCAATGTGTGCAGCGCAAGACTTCTCCCCAGGGTGAAATCCAGTTTGGCTGCCGCCCCCAGGACCACACAGGAAGCTCTCCAGTCTGTCGACTATGATGAGTGAAGGAGGTGTGGGGGACGTGTTGATAGGCTCATGAAGGCTGGCCACCTGCTGGAGGAGTTCCTCCACTGTCCTGGGATAGGAAAACTTGATTTTCTTTGACAAATAATATGTAAATAAATTGATTATTAATAATAACAACAACAACAATAACAATGATAAATACATAAACACACAAAAAATGAAAAGCTAAATCAATGATGGTAGATGATTGATTTAACCAGCTCATTTTATCACAGTTAAAATACATTTTTAATCCAGGGCTACAAATAAGTTTTTGTTTTATTTGCTGGGTAACTTTTCAGGCAATAAAATAATACTTTTTCTTTTCACTGTTCTTTTTCACATTTTTAAAATTGATCAGCAAATGATCATAGCATTGTTGTCTGTGCTGTATTATAATCATAGCCTGACTGGTGGCTGGAGTCTTCTGTTGTGTTGCAATCTTAAACCACCTTAAACCTAAACTAGACCTCTGTTATTTCTTACAATATTTCTTTGTTTTCAGGATCCAAAAACATTAAGAGATAACAATAAAAACGGGAGTAAAAAAAGAAGGGTGTCACGTCTGCTCAAATACCATTTTAAACATCGTTGCAAGTCTATATCTTTTATATATTCATGTTATAAAACGTAAATAACATTCATGGATTGAATGATGTACAGCCAAATGACTAAATAATTAAATAAAATACGAGAACCTATTTTGGAAGAAGTGAAAACTTCCATGAAACCCTCAAAACATTACTACACAAGGCACCTGAGCTACTAAATTATTGTTTAGTACTTTAAAAAAAACAACTTTTGCAATATGGGCACAGTTTGAACATGAAGCGACCTCTACCTTTAGACTTTCTGGGCTCAGGTTGGGAAAACATCTCTGCAGAGACACTGGAAGGCTCTGGATCTGAGTCTGGGTGAAGAACATCACTTTTATGCCCATCTCCGCGGCAGCTGTCACGGCAGCCAAAAGCAGCACAGAGCGGCTGAGGCTGTGGTCTCCGACCACCAGCGAGCTGCAGGTCGCTGGTGACGGAGTAATAACGTTGACGTCCTTCTTTAAACTGGATTGTGACATAAAAGTCTTAAAAACGAGCGTCAAAATATCCGCCATGTCTCATAATACAATATTCAACATTTTTCTGACCAAAAAAGATGCTCTGACTGAAGCTTCCCGCGTTTGTTTACATGGTGCACGATGGTGTTCTTGGTATTGCGGTCCGGGTGCAACGTTTTGTGTCAATTAAACTGTTCCGCTCGGTCCACACGGTTCATATTTCTATTAGTTTTCACCGGTGTGTTCGCGTGGCTTAAAATGATAAGCTCGATATTGCTAATGCAAAGTATATGAATCCATAGCTCGGGAGGACGAGCTCAAAACGCGTTGATATCACTGCTTCCTGCGAATCTTTACACAACTTCCGGCATGTCGGATAATCATCAGCTGTTATGGCCAAGATGGCGCATCAGCTGGCAGAAGTGGAGGCTCCCCTAGACACAAACCAAGCCGGGGAGCAAGGAAAGGGTGTTTTGAGGCGCTGTAGGGGGCGACCCAGGCTCACAGACTCTGACCGAGTGCAGAGGCGTCTTGAATCCAGAAAGAAGTACGATGTCAGGAGGGTGTACCTCGGAGAGTCGCACAAGCTGTGGAGTGATCTCCGCAGGCGGACCGGTCTGAGCGACGCCGGGCTGGCAGAATATCTCATCCTACTCAACTCCACCTATGGAGAAAAATACCAGCAGAAATACTGCGGGTAGGAATGTGCTGCAGACACGTTATCTAACCAAAGTGGTATATTGACTAGCTGTTTGTTCTGTCAGACATTGCTCTTCACATTTGTGCCAATTTTCATCTTAAAGGGCACTTATCGTTATCACTGGACTCTACGAGGGTATAGTTTCACAATTCACTGTTCAAAAATAATCCTTGTTTATGCCCTGGTTCAGTCCCTCTGTTCATTGTCGCTCTCCGCTCCCTTAAGCCAACTCTTTTCTGATTTGCTGTGC
The DNA here is from genome assembly GCA_015108515.1 of Hemichromis elongatus. Classification (NCBI taxonomy): domain Eukaryota; kingdom Metazoa; phylum Chordata; class Actinopteri; order Cichliformes; family Cichlidae; genus Hemichromis; species Hemichromis elongatus. The sequence goes on from VUQR01034918.1 coordinate 103,991, forward strand.
TGCAGGAAAAGGATTGCCCCAGAAGTGTCAGAGAAACAGAAAAGAGGTGCGTGGAGCCATTATTACATGGAAATATTTTCAAATTAAGCATATAGGGTTTGGGGTTGGGAATAAAGTCAGTTTAAAGCGGCTCAATTATCTAGGTGTATCGAACTGGAGCTTGCCTAATTTTTTTCTTGAGGAAAGAGCTTGCATGAAGTCAATTACATGGACAGTAAACATCCAAAATTTCTCAAAGATCTAGAAGAACAGTTTTGGGGTTATGACTTAAAAAGACTATTGTATGACACATTTCTTAATATTTTTAAGTACTGTGTAAGGAATTACCTACTTATTCAAACTGAAAACTTGAGTACAGTCCCACACCCCAACACAAATCCCTATCCTAAAGTGGATATACACAAAATGTTTCTCATATTGTTTAAGTGTAAACAGAAATGTTACTGCATTTTCTAAATTTTTTATAACTAAAAATCAACATGTTGTGAAAAAAATTGTGTTAATTGGATAACTGTATGTGAAATGCAATCAAAGCAGTCAAACAACTATAACTTATTTAAATTTCAGCTGCTTTTCTCTTAAATGGGATCTCCTTGTTCAGTGCTGCTACTATTCTTAGATCGCTCCCTAGGTGTCACCCTCCATCCCCAAACATTCATATCTGTGTCAAACTGATAAGATATTCATCAGCGATTAGAGCCGAGTCTGCAACTCAGGTAAGAAACATTGGAAGATGTCTTCCACGTCTAAGCCTGAGTGCAACCAGGAGCTCATTTGTGTTGTGCTGCTTGGTGAATTCCTTCAATAACTATGCTGATCTGTGGCACTTTGGCACTCATTGTGCCATCATGCTGCTTAGGGCAGTGTTGTTCTTCACTACCTGCAGTATTTGCCACATTTGCATCCCTGCAGTTTCATCATCTTCACCAAAATGAACTTGTAATTGAAGCATTGCTGTCTTGACTCAGTGGAGGAGATCTAGTGCAAGAGTTATGTTAGACCAGGACTTCCAGGGAGCGATCGATCTAAAATAGGCAGCAGTTCTGCAAACGTGCGCGAGGAGGTCACCTTGATGCCAACTGTTTTAAATCTTTTTGCTTTTTGCATGTTTACACTGATATTTTCAACATTTTTTCTTCTTTGCTGAGAAATCAACTTTCATGTAAGCTACTACTGCACGTGTTGAGTCTTAGTTGCATGATACGAGGTTAATCTCATTCTATAAACTGTTTTTCCCAACAAAAATTAATCTACCATTCATGTTCCATCATCTTCTCCTATGCCTCCCACCAACCACCCCGTCACACACACTCAGGTAGGAAGCAATGTGTGTCCAGCCTCCAGAGCCTGGTGTGTTGGTACCAGCAGCATTCGTGCTCTTGCCCACACGAGCCCCAACTCAGAGCTGTGGAGACCCAGTCCAACTTCTCTACCTCTGCAGTCTGGCAATGTGAAGGCAACCACTCATTTGTGCAATACCTTTTCTCACCTCTGGGGGAGGCAAGTGACTCTGAGCATGAGGAGGAAGAGAACAGATACAGTGATGGGGAGTGTGCAGTCAAAGCAGACGTGTCTGTAGCAAAAAACATAGTGAGCCAGAAGAGAAGGAAGGAGGCTCACAGACAGTTCAAAGGTGTGTAGAATCATACTGTCAGTGTTTGTTTTGTTTTGTAGACATCACAAACCATTCAGGAAATCCTACTTATGACCAACTTGCCTTTTATTGTTCACTTTATTTTTGTAGATTTGGGAGAAAATGTGGATGTTTCTGAGGTACATCAGGAAACTGTAAGCCAGGTAGAAGAGGTTGTAGTTCCAAACCCTGAGACCAGCATAGTGGCCTCTCCCAAGGATGCTCCGCTGACAGAACAGCCTATCTGGGAAGTGGAGATGGTGCGGCAGCAAGGCTCCCTCACAGCAGCTTTTCACTCCATCCCCACAGAGGAAGAGGAGGAGACTGAAGATCTGAGCCAAGGTAAGGATGGAGGGGAAGGAGAGCGCCTCAGAAAAGAGGAAGTCAGGACTGTTAGGCACGATTATGAGTGCGTTATGACGGCATCCTTAGCCGATGAACTTGACAAGTCTGATGAGGACTTGGTGCTGTCGCAGAGCCTGAGTGGCTCAGTGCGACTGGGTGCTCAGACAGAACTGTTAGTCCCACCCCCCATGCAGGTCCAAGAGCAAAGCGAACTGTTTGAGCCTCAGACTCTGCAAACGGTGGTGACCGGCTGTGAGATTCCTGACCAGAGGACGGCTTTGGAGGGCTCACAGGTATGTGACCGATTTTCTCACAGAGATCAGACTGCAGGAGGAGTGTGTTGCTCTTTTTCATGAGCTACAATTCCCATTGTTCCTAGTTAATTATCATCACTGGCCCCAGCTACGAAGCCCTGACATCAGAGGGAATCCAGCTCAACATGGGAGGCGGAAATGTGGAGGAAGTCACCTGCACCGTCATCGGGGGTGTGACCTACAACCAGGTGTGCACGACGGACTCAAAAGTCAGAACAGCAGAGGATGAGGACTCCATGACAGGTGCGCTACTTTGGAACTCGGCATTCCTGGGGTTTCAGATGAAACGTTCCCACATCTCTGAATGTTTTGATGATCATTTGATACCGCAGATGATGAGATAGTCAAAGTGTTCAGTCTTATTCTAGTTACTAAAGCGCCATTTAGAAGTTATCTGATGTTTCATGTTCAAAGTGTAACATTTGTTGCTAAAAATGAGCATAAAAGCTCTGAAGATGTTTTGAAGTTATAAGTTTTTTTGTTTTCCTTTCCATATTTATTATTATTTCGTAGTCTTTTATTTAAGGTAACGAGCAGTTGTACAAAGCATTTCACTACATATCGTACTGTGTATGGCTGTGTACGTGACAAATAAAATTTGATTTGATTTGATTTGAAGTTTTTGTAATTTCCTAATAAAAACACAGAAATAAACAGTAAAATATTCGACACTGCCCATCTTGGAAAACTGCATTTTGTAAAAATGTAGGGTGCTGATAGGAGACGCGTACAATCTGGGAATTATTTTCACTTTTAAAAGATGTTTACAGTAATCGACTCCACCAAGTCTGTGAGAGACTGTCACATGTCCTTAACTGACATCACTGGACAGTGAAGTGCTGGTTTTTGTTTTTTGCTTATTTACTGTCAGCAAACTAAAGAGAACTATATTTCCATAGATTTGAATCATACCTGTTTCATGTAAACGTCCCGTCCATCGTCCATGTGAGTAAAATACAGAACTTAGATGTTATGATATGTTCGTGCTACTGAGATGCGTCAGTTCAAGTTATATAAGCATATATTTGATTGTCTTTATATAAATTTATACAAATTCAAGTCGGTGTATATATATCTGCATCACATGAATTTTAGCATCACTGCTAGTAGTGGGCATAAACATAGGTTTTATTAAACAGGAAGTTCAAGATTATCTGTGTGAATCCCTTTTGCTCTCCTGCAACAACACAGCACCTGATTGATAACTTCTGACTAAGTCCAGCCAACACCTAATACTAAGAAAGAGTGGCTGAGTTTAATGTGCACTGATTTGCATTTTGTTTTCTTTAAACTTTGGATATTGACTTAAATGATTTGAATTTTCTTCCCAGCACTCAGATTTGACTAATGCGAGTCTTTATGTTTTCTCTAAAAGAATTTCCCTGTCGTTTCCCTGCAGGTTTGACTGACAAACAGCTGCTGCAGCCCAGTGTTGACACTTTGGAGCTAAGCAGTGACAGGCAGCTGCAGAGGAGTCTGAGCAGGTTTGAGATGCACACACTCAACATTATCTTAAAAACAAATAGAGAATGCCAACGTCATCAGGTCAGTGTTTTAAGTTGGTCTCCTTAGTGTGCCGCTCAGTGCGCAGTGCCTGTTTTTGCAGTGTCAGGTCAAAGAGAAGCAGACGAGGCCCGGTCATTGAGGCTGATGGGATGCTCAAGATGTTCCACTGTCCGTACGAGGGCTGCAGTCAGGTCTATGTAGCAATTAGCAGCTTCCAGGTAAAGTTATTTAGTCGTACTTTGCAATTGAGCTTTTTCTGTTTCCACACACGAGATCTAAATGACTGCTCTCTGTAGAATCACGTGAACCTAGTTCACAGGAAAGGAAGGACAAAGGTTTGCCCCCACCCTGGCTGTGGAAAAAAATTCTACCTGTCGAACCATCTGCATCGCCACATGATCATCCATTCAGGTGAGCTCGCACAAGACGCCCCTGTGTGTTGCCGTTACATCATCTGCATATGCTTCCATAAACACATAAACATGAATCTTCCTGCAGGGGTTAGAGATTTTATCTGTGAGACGTGTGGAAAGTCATTTAAACGCAAAAATCACCTGGAGGTTCACAGGCGGACCCACACAGGAGAAACGCCACTCCAGTAAGTTACGAATGCTTCAAACAGATCCTGTTGTTACTCTTTTTAGTAATTAAAGTTTAGATCAGTGTTGCTTTATATTGGAATTTAAATGTGGAGCAATTTTTGAGTCACTCGACTCTCTAGGAGCTAAATTTGTTACATGGCCCCAAATTAACATTCTCACGTACATCTTGTCTCCCACGTCATCGTCATCATCTGTCAGATGTGAAATCTGTGGCTACCAGTGTCGCCAGCGCGCATCCCTGAACTGGCACATGAAGAAACACACTCCCGAGGCCCACTACAACTTCACCTGTGAGTTCTGCGACAAGAGGTTCGAGAAGCTGGACAGCGTCAAATTCCACAAGTTAAAGAGCCACCCAGACAAGCAGGCAACCTGAGGTGTTTGAACACTGCTGTAAGACGAGCTTAAGCGTCACTGTCTGGGCACCTCGGAGACCAAAGGAAGTCTTCCAGTAAAGAGAGAGACTGGCTGTCTTTCCTTGCATGTGCAGGGCGATGAACATCAGCCGTGTTCTTACAGGCTGAGGATGACGACAGGAGGAGTTCGGACTAACAGCTGTGCAGGACACATGCTGCGTCAGAGGCTAATTTCATCATTTGTTGAAGAGTGATTCTTAAATATTTCAAGCAGCTGTTCACTTACCAGACTTAGCAAAATAAGTCAGAATTAACTTGGTATGATTTCTGTTTTTGTTTTGTTTTCAGGACAATTTCCAATATTAAAAATGGAGAAGTGTTTAAACATAGTTATAAACATTAGCAAGGCCCATTAAATAGCGTACTAGTAATTGTTGCTTTTTGAACTAGTTGAGCTTTGTTACATTTTCATTTTTATTTGGGGTTACAGAATAAGTAAAAGGACAGGTCACATTCATGACCCGCCCACACACTGTGTAGTATTTCCCCACTGAGGGAACTAATTCAGGATGCTGCTCGGACTGAGATTTGGCTAATTTTTTTCAGCAGCCATATTTGTTTCCTCTGGTGTGCACGGACAGTCGTGTCATAATAAATGTTTTTGTAGGCTCTGGAAAGTTTCCTGCAGTTACGTAATGGGCATATTCAAAACATACAAAAATTTTATTTTTTTAAACTTTAGTATAATCAGTTACTTAACGTGTAACCACGAAGATTTCTGTTTCCTTAAACAATTCAGTTCAGTTTCATTTATATAGTGCTAAATCCCAACAGCTGTTACCTCAAAGTGCTTTACATGGTAAGGTAAAGAAGATATAAAGTGCAACAATCAGATGACCCCCTATAAGCAAGCACTTAGAAACAGTGGGAAGGAAAATCTCCCTTTTAACAGGAAGAAACTTCCAGCAGCATCAGACTCTGGGAGGGGCAGCCAGCTTTACCTGGTTGTGGGTGAGCGGAGGGAGAAAGGACTAAAGACACTAATATAGAGCTAAAATGTCAAAAGAGTGCATCATGGGAAGTCCCCAGGAGATTAGACCTATCGCAGTTTAACTAAGGGATGGTTCACTGTGACGAGCTCTAGTTTCTAAGCTTTATCAAAAAGGCAAGTTTGGGTTTTTGGGACAACAATACTTTATTGGTTTCTTGGCTCTGCTCATTAAAAAACAAAATCTTTAGCTGATTTAAATATAGCTAAACTCATATTCAAAGTCCTTTTCTGAAGCACCATTGCTACGTTTGAATCGATCCCTGGAAGTCTTGTTCTGGCTACATGCATGTGCGCTCCGCTACTGGACCTCAACTTTCATGTCAGGGAAAAAAGTACGTTCATCTCCTTCGTTATTTACCAAGTAGATGAATCTGCAGGTTTTAATTTAGCACAGATATTATGTGTTTCCTTGGTGCAACTCTAGCATATATCCTGGCTGGGGAGCAGTACTAGGAGTACACTAGCTTTGTGTACTGAGGCTGGGTTTGTGTCTCCTCCTGGAGTTGATTTGGTGATCTTTTGCACATAAGGTGAATGTGCTAGCCACCATGGAGTCACTAGACTGACCCATCAGTCATAACTGTTGAGAACTGTATCTCTGCCTGTGACCTAGAAAACAAACAACAGTTTTCAGCTTTCTTTTCATTTACAAGTTTGAGTATAAAGTCCTGAGCTATCTGATGGAGACCATTAGATGGAAAACCATAGTCGGAAATGGCCTCCTGAAACACAGCAGCTATTGTTTGCAGTCTGTCAGTGCAGTACAATTTACATTTTCATCCATCCTGACATAGTTCATTCACAGCCCTTCTACTCGCTACATTTAGCTTCCTGCTTATTCGCCAAAACTAAATTCAAATTGAAGAGAGCTGTTTTGGCACAAGGAGCAGAGAGAGGAGCGAATCACAGAACTGAGCGACCCAGCTAACGTATCTGGTCTGTATGGTTGCGCCTGTCTACACTGCATCATGTACAGATTCAAATGTAGGTTTTTCTGTTTCAGTCACTCAAAGCGACCGTTAGCTGCGTTGCTCAGGAGAGCAGCATTTATTTGACGAACCTAGTTTCTCCAACTCCCAGAGTTTAATGGGAAAGCATGTGAGATTGATGTGACAGTTTCTCAGGAAAATTCACCTTTGTCCTCTTGTCCTTTGATTTAAAATTTTTTTATTTTTTTTTAAGAAAATGCACTTTTTCTCTCTTCTGTCACTTTGGCTAACTGGTGAATCAGTAAACTATGTCACCATGACTCATGTCTGTGCCATTTCTTTTTTTTTTTCTTAATGACACCTATTTGACACGTGATTAATATGCAGGCTGCTTGTGCCTGTTACATAATGCAGTCCAGGGTGTGTGAGTGTGTATGTGTGTGTTTTTGAAGCTATGTGGGTGTGCATAAGGAGTAAGAAGTGTCATGAAAACCATGCAGATGACACCTAGTTATGAAATCTTTTCACAGGATCTGGACCCTCTGAGTCAGAAGAATATTGGACATGTGAAAATGGCTTCAGTATAACGTTTAGCTTGGGGCACATTAGGCTCCTCATGGTCACATCCAAATACTGCGATGTGATGCGTAGGAAGGAAGTTACAGGTTTTCCAAGTGAAATATGAGGTCATGCAATAGATTGCCAGGATTTATTTAGTCTTCATGTCTGTTGCGCCTTAAATAAACATTTTTCAAGTGTTTTTGGTCTGTTTTTCTTTCTTTGACAATATGAGTGAGTGGTTTCTGACCCTCTTTGTTCTTTTTTTATTAGGTTATGTGATTTTCAAGTAAAGCAAAAGTTACAGTTTAAGCAACATGAGGCCAAAGTCTCAGGAGCAGTCATCTTGCTGACCACTTACTTTCCATTTATTTAAAGTGACCCTATTATACTTTTATATACACTCATTGATTTATTTGATACCTTACTCGTACTGGTGTGGTCCCCATTGCAACACATCTCAAAGGTGCTGGACTGATATCTGGTGACTGTGGAGGGCATGTGACTACAGTAAACTCATCGTTGTGTTTTAGAAACCAGTTTGAGTTGATTTAAACTTTGCAACGTTGTGTGTTATCAGCCATCAGCAGATTGGGTACGCTGTGGTCATAAAGGGATGGACATGGTCAGCAACAGTACTCAGATTAGGCTGCAAAGTTTAAACAATCCTCTATTGGTGCTAATTTGCCAAGAAGCCATCCTCCTCACCATTACGTCACCACCAGCCTGAACTGTTGATGCAGCAGAATGTAAAACTCATCAGACCAAAACATTTGCAGAGGAAGTGCAGAAAATGGCAAACAGCAACGACGGTAAAGGGAAATAAAAGCACCACCCACTCAGAGATGCATCGTCTCCATCCACTCTGTAAGCACAAACAGACCATACACAGACAGCTTAGTGGGACCAAATGTAGTGATGAAGATTTTGTATGAAAACCATTTACTATTTGAATTATGAAGGAATATGTTTTGATGTGTGTATGCGTACATACAGAGCTCTGTTAAAAGGTCGAGAAGCAGTCCTATTGTTCTGAAAAATATCAAAGAGAGTAGCCGCTCTACTGATGCTTGTGCAAACTGGCACTCCTTCACCACGTCATCGAGGTAAACAACTTCTTTCACATTAGAGCAGAAAAGCATTGTCCCAGAGTTTCCCTGCCTCTTTCATCGGCGGCCTGCCCTGCTCAGGTGGAAGAATCGGGTTCCCCAGTTGAGCATGAGATACGATCTTTTTGTTTTTCTTTCATTGGCTTTTTCAAGTGAGAAAAAGCTCATATTACTTTTGTATGAAAATCAATGTTAATGGTTAGCGAGCTGATTGTTAATGAAATGGTTATTTCAGTGTATTTGGTTCCCCATGTCATTAGAATGTATAGTAAAAGAAATTGACTGTACAAAAAAAGGAGAAATTACATAATTTATGCATCAACCAATTTAAGAGCTGGATTCAAAATCACACCAAAATCAAAGTTAAGTGGATTTGTGTTATCCATGGTTACGCGCTGGTCCAATATAGAGGATGTATGTCGTATCAGAACAGTTTGTTTCACTCATCTCATCTACACAAGGCATTTTGTAGCGGGCGCAGCAAACGTTGCAGTTTGTCTTGAAACAACAACGGTAATCTCCACATTTTGACTTTTCTCAAGATACATTTTTGTCATGACTCTCTAAATTTTGACTTTATTCCCAAAATGATCAATATTTA
>VUQR01034919.1:9777-37456 GCA_015108515.1 Hemichromis elongatus
CTGTAACATGTGCACACACACACACACACACACACACGCGCACACACACACACACACACACACACACACACATACACACACACACACACATATACACACACACTGGGCTAACAACTGCTTCTCCCTCTGTCCCCATCTAAGGGAAAAATGCAATTTTCTTTGCGACATGGCCTTGTACATAAATTAATTTTCCTTTGCAGTCTAGGCCCTTCTCTCCCTCCTCTTCCCACCACCCCTCTCTCCTCTCTTTTTCTTGGTAGCTATGGAAACACAGTATTGTACGTCAGCTTCTCAAACCAGACGGCATTGTCCAAGTGCTCGGGCTGTCACATTCCTGCTTCACTGTCACCCTGTAGGGCGAGAAAAAGGGTCGGGTCTCCAGTGGCTTTCCAGTTACCTCAATGGAGGCTAGTCAATAAGCGATTCATTAGAAAAGACAAGCGCTCACAGTCAGTGTCTTTAACTGAAGTGTTTATTTGGTCCGGAAATTAGCCATTGTGAGACAATAGTCGACCACCTGGTTGGATGGTTTGTGTGTATGTGTGTGCATGTGTGAGTGTTTGTGCGTAGCTCCTCATGATTGATGATTGTTTGCGGACACTGTTGGCAAGGCCCCCAGCCTGGTTAAATATGCACTGGTTGATGAAGCCCAGAGCTCATGGCGTTTGTGTGTGCGTGAGTGTAGGCGACAGGAAGTGCACGTGTGCAAAGTAATGACTTGGTCTTAAAAAAAAAAAATCATAATTTTCAAGTTAATAACGGCATTCATTCTGGAAAAAACAAAAAATCGGTAAAAGCATTAAGATTAGTTAGAAATCTCTAGTACTCGTTCATCATGCTGCACTTCACATCTCTATTTTCACTCTCTCGCCAAGATGTCATCATCCATCACATTCAACAACCAATCTGCGGTCCTCTGTGCTTTCCTGCCACCGACTATTTAATCAATTCTTAACTAATGCTGATGATTGATAAGCACATTTGCTTTCCATATTACACCAGTCCGCTCTTTCAAAACACCCTTTGAAAAAAAAAATAAGGTTAGGTGATTAACTGAAAAACTAATTGGATCGAGCAGAAAACTGCAACGCTGACATCCCGACAAGATGCGTTAATGATGCAACGCTTGCAGCCGTGACCCTTAATAACTTTAAACCTCCTGGAGAAGAGAGGGGAGAGCGAGAGAGGGAGTGAAGGGGCCGACGAGAAGTGGTTGAAATAGAGAGAGCAGCGGGTGGCGCAGGCACAGGACTAGAGATGTGAGAAACTGTAAGACGGACGAGGAGAAGAGAGGATAAAAAAATGAGGATGAAAATGAGATAGTGAAAGAAGAATTGGTGGAGGAGAAAAGTTTAAAGAATGAAAGAAAAGTCTTAAATATACAAGGCCAGGATTCCTGGGAGGCGGCGTTGTGCTGTAACAAGATTGATGTGCGTGGACAGAAGAATCCTTAGGCTGCAGAGAGGGACAGCCTGAACTGTGTTCTACTCTATTGTACTAAGCACACACACACACACACACGCACACACACACACACACACACACGCCTCCACGCACCCACTCATAGTTTTTTGAATCCAGCTCTGCACTACACTTATGCCCACACTTGCCAGACTCCCATCTGTCTTCCGTGGGAAAAAAAAGTTGACTCTTCTTTAAAAAGTTGTCAGTAGATGGTCCTCGTAATGTTTGGAGTAGGATGACTAATCTGCCATTGTCTGTCCTTTAAGGGCCTGACTAAATGTCAACAGTAATGTCTGCGTTTTTCCCCGCTCGACAGGCAGCTGTGAAATAACCAGTAGTAAAGTAATAGGAAGGACTACTGGCAATGTCATCTGGACACAGAGTCTTAACCATGACTTGTGTAATAATTAAAAGTGCCCTTCGAAGAGACTAAGTTAAACTAAATTGCGAGTAAATTCCCATTACGGGTCACATGTTAGACATTAATGAAAACATCGTGTCAAAATCGTGATAGGTGAAGCCACAGAAAAGCAAAGCGTGTGAACTGTTTGAACTCCCCAGTTTTTCCTTGCATCATTTAACCATTCACCAACCCCGTTGTTCCTGAACTGATTTGTGTCTGGCTCCGGAGCAGCTTTTTCTGGAATAACCCAGCTGGTGTCGCAAAGGTTATCTTGAACTAGGAGGCATTGAGTTCGAAAAATCTGGGCTGTGGTTGAGTAGTCAAAATGATGAACTCCTGTATCTTTTTTCCCAATAACTTTTTCTTAACCTCGATATAAAATGTCAATGAAAGAGAAACGGAAGACGTGTCACTTCATCGCCAAGAGTATAACTTTAAAAAATAGCAACATTAAGCTTACCAGACGATTTATTTATGGTAGAAGAAGAAGAAACAAATCACACGATGATCCCTGTTGACTTTCTTGGTTTCCATGAGGGTTTTAGCTTTAGCATTAAGTACACTATTATTGTCTTTCGTTTTATAAAAGATGGTCCAATGTATCCTAAGCTTAAGGAGGTAATACTGTACAGTAACAGAATTCAACTAGCTCTCAATGTAGCTGCTCCACGAGTACTTCCAGGTCACTTTACCCAGTCAGGAACCGTCCTAACCAAAACTGACTATTTGACTGCAACCCTGCATTTTTACCAGGTTGATAAATCTAATTTACCCTTCTTTAATAAATTGCTGGAGTAGTCTGAAGAGTTTTAATTTGCACCACGTGTTTCATGTCCAGTAAAAAATTATGTTGACAGTAATTTGTACTTTAGATACAGTATTCTGTAGTTTAGCAGTGTTAACCACAAACGTAGGCTAATTAGAGGAACAAAACAAATAACACACAGAAGTTTTCTGGTGGCTTGTTAACCTAACTGCTACATTTAAACCATGGAAAAAATCAAACATGGCTCTTCGACTTCACTCTCCAGGAGGTCATAGCCGCCTGCCCAGGTATGCCCATGTTTTTTACTCTTTAGTTTCTGAAAAAATGTATATGTTATTTTTCTTTAAAAAAAAAAAAGCAAACAAAATGAAATCCTAATGTTATATTTGACAACCTGGGATGGAAAGTGATTGTTGTACAGATCTCATCAAGCTCTCAGCAAGAAAGTGAGAAAAGCGATGCAGGTTCTAGCACTAAACGAACAACTAAGGAGGGGCCTTTTAAGCACACACAATAACACACACCAGAAAAAAAAAAAAAATCATCATTTCTTGCTTCTCAGCCCTGCTCCATGCTCTATTGGGCAGAAAAATTGATGCAGGCCCACCTTGTTTGTGTATCTTTCAAAGTGGTATTTCACCTCCTTTTCTTAACGAGTGAATTCGAGTGATGGTCTGCGCGTTTTGCAGACAGCATTATATGAGGTAAATATGGTGGAGGGGGCTTATAAAAGTGGAGGCAGGGGCTTTTAAATGTGAAATGTTAGAAAGCAAAGGAGCAGCAACATCCAGGAGGACTTGTAAATTTTTTGCTCTGAGAGATTCATAAAGATTGGGAGGCTGAGGCACTGGTATTAGATTGGGTTCATACTTTCACACAGTTGTTGTCCATAAAGCTTTAATATCCCCAATTGACAAGACATATATGAGGAATTTTATGTGCTCCCTTTCATTCATTTTACAGGCTTTTTCAGTTGACAAAAACTCAAACATTATCTAACAGCTATCTTGAAGGGTAGCGATTTTTCATGTTGAGTTTATTTTAGGTTGTGCTGTCAGTGATAAAACAAATAAAAAAAATGATATGAGAAATGTCCTGATCCAAAATAGACCACGATGCAATTTGCAGCAGAGACCCCCCTCTGCCTTCTGCCAAAAAAGAGAAGTGCTATCAAATTTGAGGGGATGGCCTCTCTGTGCTGTAAGAATGGACAGATATTATACTTTGTTCCACCTCTTTCTCTTATACCTCCCCTAATTCATCCATGGGACAAAGTGAAGGGCCTTTGGGGGCCACAAAATAATTGACCTGATAATGGGCTCCCTCCTTCTTTCTTCCTCACACTCTTTGTCCATATTACTTTTTTCCTTTACTAGTTAGCAGATTCATGCCAAAGTATCTTTGGGTAAGTATTCTTGGTGTGATGGATGCGTGAAACCACACATATATTTGAAAGCTCTTTGAGTGCTTTTTGAGTACAAAAGTGTTTAGTACCAGTGTATTTTCCATAATACTCAGATATGAAAAGAATCTTTTCCCTGTTTTTGATGGATGCTTAATATTAAACATATAGTGAACCCTGAATTTGTTTATATTTTGCTTCCACTGAGACAGATGTTCTTTGCATTTCTGACCCAGCGTTTTTGAGTTGATATTGTGTTTTTGAGCTTCTCATGCTAGACTGTGATACTTAATTCTTGTGTTGTCACGTCTACGTTTCCTGTTCTCTTTTGAAAGTGTCTTGTGTTCTTTGTTCAGTAGTTTCACTTCCCCCGTGTTGTTGTTATGTTTTTTTTCAGTCAGCTGTTTCCCCATGTGTTCTCACTTCCCATGACCACCTCCTGTGTGTATTTAGGTCCTCTGTCTTCCTATGTTCATTGTCAGGTTGTCGGTTGTCCTGTGCCTTAGTTCTCTCATAGTTCTTTGTGTTTTCCAGTTTTGTAATTTTGTAAATCAGCCATAATTAAAGGTTCATTTTTGTTGTTGAAAACCTGCATTCCTCTCTCAGCGTCTGCTTCTTGGTCCTGTTTCCAAACATACTGGCGTGACAGTATCCAGTATTTCTGAGGGTCTTTCAGGGTGTTTCTGTGGACATTTAGCTGTTTTTTTTATTACCTGACCACTTTCAAAATAATGATTTTTGTTTGTTAAGATACTTAAAACTAATCTGCAAAAGGTTCAAGCTTAAAAAAGGCACCTAGCTTACGAGACAAACAAGTGATATGTCTCCATATAATAGAACACTTTGCTATAAACCAACTGTATCTTTAGGTATTTCACAAAAACACATAATTTGTTCCCATTTCAAGTGGAAGACAAAGAAGTGGCAGAGCTAATAAACTATGTACAGCAGATGAACAGTATCTGAAAGTCATGTTCCTACAAAATAAGAAATACAAATCCAGAAAAGAGCTGACATAGGATCTGAGAGATGCATCTTGCCCTTCAGATGATCAATCTATGATTCACTGAAACTTGATCAGAAATGGTCTCAGTAGAAGGGTGACTAGCAGGAAAAGGCTGACGTGTGCCCTTTTACACAAGAACTAGACTGAAAATCAGTGGCAACTTATCAGTGTACTTAAAGAAACTACAAGAATACTTTCCTAAGAGACTTCAGGCTGTGACGTAGAATAAAGGAGATCACTGCAAATGTTGACTTTAAGGTTTGACAGATTTTTGCATCTTCTGTTTCTGCTTCACATACTGCATTTCCATGTATGTCTGCAAGTGTTGAACCTATTTTGCATTTTCCGAACAAAATTTTAACAAACTAGGAGTGGCTTAAGACTTCTGCACAGCGCTATAAAAATTATACATAAAAAAACTGATGTGGAAATTTAGAAACCGATGTTTAAAAACCTTTATTGAACTACAAAGTAGCACCTCTCATCTAATCTGCATCCATCACCTCCTCGGGGACTAATCATTTGAGGTGGATTTCACTTTGGTCTGTCCCTCTCACTGGGCAGCACAACATGTTCCAGCTGTTGTCAGACCTTGTCAAAAGCACAACAGCCTGTAATAGGCTTAACACAGCGTCTGCTTTCTGCTCTGCTCAGATTGCTAATAAAGGTGCAATGTGTTCACTCTGATTTTAGAACCACTGGCCAATTTGAGCTTTTCTCTGATTCGTCAATGAGCAGATGTGCGTGTTGTTGTTTGCGGATTTGTCAGAGATTATAATTTTGCATGAAATTTAGGTAAGGACGATAATTTATCTGGTTGGTTTTGTTTGAGGATGAGCGTGAGCACAGAGGGAGAATATTGTGTGTGGGAGTGAAGGAAAGTGAAAAAGAGCGAAAGAGACTTGTCACCACTAAAGAGGCTTCCAACATGCCATCATGGTTATCCTGGTGGCCATCTGAGCTCTCCAGAAAGCGAGAGATAGATTGACTGCAATAACAAGAGCCAGACGGCACAGAGAGAGGAGGAGATGGAGGGCAAACAGCTATCAGCTTGAGCAGCCCAGTCAGTCTCTAGCAGTGGATTTTAAAGGCCAGTCTCTCCCCAGACAAGAAGTGGGTGCCTCAGTTTTTTTTCCCTGTGTGTTGCAGGCATGCATTGTTAAGGGAACAGATTGAGGGGGGGGAAAAAAAAACAACTCCATCACTCCTTCCTGCTCTCAGTTTACTTCATCCACTCTCACTCAATCAATGTGTACTCTGTTCGGATACTCCGGGGCCTGCTGTTTAAATGTTACCACAAGGAGTCTTGCCTATGCTTGCAGCATACTGAAGTCATCTTCATTCTCTCCTCTTGTTCCTCCTGTTTTCACCTTCTTGCAGCACTTTTCCAAGTATCTCACTGAAAGCTTTGTCTGTTGGCTCCCTAAGACTGTGAATTACCTGTCAGCCATATCTTCCCTTGGTCATTTAAGAAAGAGAAAGAAAAGGAGGCACGGTGGGTGATGTGTTACACCCCAGTGGACCTCTGAATTGCCCAAGAGTTCAGTGATGGGGAACAAATCGCTCTAGCTTCTTGAAGATCTTAGGTGTAGATGTATCCTGGAGAGATAAACAGTAGGAAACACCGACCTTAAATGAAACCACATGAACTCAAAGTAGCGTGTGGTGAAGATAATATACTGTCACTGTCTATATGCTGAAAATGTAAGACTTCATTGAACTGCTGCAGACTAATTCACACATACAGCAGAACTCGTGATTCTTCCTCCTCTTCCGACGCTAGCTGGTATTGACAGCCATGACAGTTTAGAGGATTAGTTGGGTTTGTACATGGTGAAAGAGATAATCTCCTTTAGATCTGACCTATTGGGTGCTAACTCTATAGGGCTTTATAATGCCAAGCATATGTTTTAGCAATCACTGGATTCATCCTGGCGCACATTTCCTCTCCTGGCTCGTGGATGTGAAAGTAATTCAATGTGGAGTGTGTGCAGGAGGCAGCTGGTACAAGAGTCCAGCTTCTTGCATGTGCTGTGCCAATGCTGGATGGACAGTCAAATCATCAGGCAAACATGCTGTATGAGGCAGGCGGGGTGGATTTGTACATGTGTATCTTTAAAAAAAGACTTAAACAGCATGCTACAGTAACAGTAAGAAAAACAGTGGTTGGAGGCCAAAATGCACAACCCAAATTTTTGCAACTGCTTGCAGTGAAATTGCGACCATGCTGCCTTTGAAATGTTTGCTTTGAACACTCACAGCCAGTTGCTATTTTTTTATTAAGATAATACTGCAAATTGCAAATCTGCTGCTTTCTACATACACAGAAATTCAAGTTCACATTAACTAATTAATACTCCAGCTCTTAATTATACTCGCTTTAACCCTCTGTTACTATTGACGGATTATGGCGTCAACAGGCATCGACGCTATTACCCAAGGTTTTGATTAAAATTAAATGATGCATGCAATTTATAACATGGAACATGTAAAAAAGCATTTCACCGTGACACACAGAGACAGACCATTTCCTCACAGGCTAATTGAGTGTAGTTTATTAGGAGCACAATAGCAGCAAGCTAATGACATCATAAAGAGTTTAGCAAGGACAGATATCAGTAGCTTTGTGTAAAGGCCATTGTGATGCAGATACGATAGTGAATACATGTTGAGATTTGACAGAAATGTCTCCACAAAGAGGGACGTGGTTGCTGCAGGACAGTAATTTAACTTGATAATGACATAGATGGTTGGCAAACTTGCTTTTAGGACTGTAAATAGGACTATAACCAGAATTCAACCAGTTGGCAGCAAGCTGGGTCAAGTCCTTTGTTATACACTATTAATTGCACTCCTTTGTTCATATGTCTGGAAACTGCAGCCTGTCCAAGTGTGTATATCACTTTTTGGAGACAGATCGCCTCTAACAAGGAGACTCATGTCATCATTTTGCGATTAAAAGTGTTCACCAAGAGGTTGAAGGTGCTGCATTTTCAACATCTAGGAAACCAGCAGGTTACCATAAGTACTTGCATTCAGTTGTTAACAGTGAAGAAAAAACAGGTCAGTCACCAGGCAACCACTGATGAAATATGCATGATGCTATTGTAATAACATGTGCATAAACTTAATTTATAAAGTCATATATTGTGAGTTGAGAGTTTGCTGTCAGTGATCACCTGTGCTGTTGGCTTTGTCAGGCATAAATGAGCAGTAGTATGAGCAGAGTAGAGCAGATTGCCTCTGACATCAGATCAGGCTCTTCCCTCCCTATTTCTCTCTATTGTCCTCTGTCTTTATCACTCGCTCTCACATGTATGTGTATGTGCTATACAGGGCCTCAGGTTGCTGATTTAGGTTCGGTAAATTGCTATTAGATGAGGGACAGGTGCAGCTGCCTCTGTTTGGAGCGTTAACAAGGCATTTCATCATGGTTAGCTGCAGCCTGGTGCTCTGATCAGCTCTTGTTCTATTCTCAAAAACACACATATGCACACACATATACAGACGACAAGCATAGATACACCTCGGTGGCCTCCACAGTGTCATCCTGTGCGTAGCGAAAGGGAGTCGGAAAATTTCTCTTTCAAGCGTTTTGCTTACTGGCTTGCAGAAATGTGGCTGGCTCTTTGTAGGGACGGCAGGTTAATTTACCTTTGGAAATTAATTAAGGAGTAATTAATTATCAGTTAAGCATTTGAGCAATTGCTTAGCTTAAAAAAACTTCCCCCAAAAAGTGATCTTTTTTGAATTATTCCTGAGTTTTTTCCTATTAAGCTTTATTAATATTGTAAAGTGCCCTTAAAAGGATCTTATATACTTCCTTTAATGCTCTATAACTATTGACAGATTATGGCATGAACAGGCACTGATGCATGCTCATCTTTAAAGACGTGCTATTACCCAGGGTTTTGATTAAAATTAAATGATGCATGTAATTTTTCATATGGAACAAGTAAAAATGCATTTTGCCGTGACACACAGAGAGGGTATTTCCTCACAGGCTAATTGACTTTAGTTTGTTAGTGGCACAATAGCAGCAGGTTAATGTCATTGTACAGAGAACAACAAGGATGAATATCGGTAGCTTTGTGTAAAGGTCATAGTGAAGGAGATCCAATAGTGACAATAGAGTTGAGGAGCATTTGAAATAAAATCCTCTTTGGCCAGCTGATCTTTCTGTAATATACTCTAAATGGAAGGGTTGTGGTGCAATGTCATTGCACTGAAATCTTAAATATTAATCTGAGGTAGGAGATATTTTATAAAAACAAATGCAATAACTGAATATATATATTTTTTAAAAATAAGTGAGGTTTTAGTGTTTTTACTGTACGAAGAGCGAACGATGATTCTGTGATCACCTGAACTAAATCTTCAGCATCAGACAGAGTGATATGCATCCCTCGAGTTCCCATTTCTGGGTTTTTCTGCCATTAACCCCTACCCCCCACACACAACAATGACAACACACATACCTTTCTTGGCTGCCTCCCAAGGCAGTCATACAGATTACTACGGACGTTAACCCCATCGATCTGCTCTGAATGGCCTCCAAATGCCAGGAATTAGATTTCAGACTGGAGTGGAGGGAAATAAAGTGCTGTAGTATTTCTTACCGCTCTCCTACTGAGTTAAGTGCTGCCATACTTTCCCGTTGTAGCAGTTTCGGAGGATATTTATGTTTAACAGGAGAATGATCTCTGTGACAGCTTTTACCTTATTTAGAATAAACTAGCATCAAAGATACAGACGCCATCCAAGTCCTGCAAGTGTCACCACTCAGCAGCCATCTTTGAAATGCCTCTGGGCATTTATTCAGGAAACAATTTTTAACACCCTACCTAAATAAATTGTGAAATGTCAGTGTCATGGGCATAAAAACTGATCTAAAAAACACTTTTCCCCAGAAAAAAAAGTAAAAAAAAAAAGAAAAAAAGTTGTTCTTAATCAGGCTTCTTAAGCATAAGTAAGCCACGAGATGTGCAATAAATACACGTGCATCTTTACAATGCTAACAAGTGGATATGCAAAGTTGTGGACCACCACTGTTTGTCTGAGCAACAAAATGATTGGTTGTTTGACTCTTTGGGGGCTGAGGCTAGATAGCTGCCACCTTTGCTGTTACAGTGTTCTCTGATAGATTTCTATTCTCGAGTCCTTGAGTGCCGCGTCTCTACCCAAACCAGTTTGTACCCTATAAGCAAGCCTTGAAAAAGTCATTATTGTAGATAAGAGTTGTGCAGAGAGAACGGGTTGTGTATTGGAAACAAATGCCAACTATTTTAAATATAATCACTTAAAAACTACTTTAGGTTTGACATTTAAATGTACTTTTACTTTACTTAATGGACTGCAGGCAAATGCGCATTGTACGACTTCTAAGCATCACAGAGAGCCCGTGAATGAATCTCACGCTCACGAATTACTCTATTGTGAGCTTATAATGGAGGGCAGGTTCATAACACTGCTTGAATGCTTTATTAGTGTATGGCTAATATCAGGCTTATACCTCTTCTCTCCTGTCTTTCTCACCCTCTATTCAACTGCTTGCTTCACCCACCATCACTTTCACTGCCTCCGTGTGTCGTTTCTCTTTGTGACCTATTATATTCGGCTGCCTCTCTCCTGTTCATCCTGCTTTGTCTGTTCAACTTCTACGGTGTTGCTGGAGCTGAATAAGTATTGATTAATGTCTGGGTCGTTGTGCTGCCTAACGAGAGACTAAATATAGCCGTTGCTTCAACGGCCCTGCCGCCGCACCTCACTCATCTAGCGCACAAAAGTGTGAATAGTCACGCCGTTGGCATGACAACACACTGGTCAAGGCTCTGCGAGCAGAGCGCAGTAGATAGCGGGCATGCATGCCCTTCAAATTTAAGAGCACATGAATGAAAGGTGGAAGGCTGAATGATCAGCTAATGAAGTAATTTGCTAAAAGAGAAACAAGCCTCAATCAATCGCTTAAGTCGTGTAATAGTTTAAGCCATTGATCAAGCATTAATCCAAAACACTCTTTAGTCCCAGCTGCTAAATTATATAAGTTTGCAAGATCTTTGGATATTTGTAATGATAGATGGGAAGAGGAGCAATTTAGAAATATTTTTTGTTTCTTTGTTTGTGTCTTTCTTTCTTTCACTGTTGGTTGCAGTTGCAGTTCCTTCAAAGTCTAACTGAGGCCCACAAATTTCCATGTCAGCTTCTTAATTTCAAGCAGAAATAAAAGTGTCTACCGCATGGCACAAAAGCAGCTGTGGTTTTACAGCTAATATCCCCCTTTGTGTCACCTTTATAGGGAGGGAAGTTTTTCATCTCTCACCTGTTTAAACTGTATAGAGTTATGCCCTTATCTTGACACAGCTGTTCAACTGTAAGTGTAAATGATTGCTCTCCTGCTAGGTATCACCTCACCTAGATGAACCATGTACCACTGGTGCTTTCTGATGTGATTTTAATATAGCCATCTGGCAAATACTAGCGTTTAAGTAAGTGTGCAAAAGGACTGTGCACAACATCTGTGCTCCTTTTTGGGGGTGGGGGCATTTTAGCACGATGCTAATATATCATGCATAATTTAACCTGGACAATATATATAGATTTAATTTTATTGCTATTAAATTAAACTGATAGGATGCTTTTATAAAGTGTTATTGTAAATGCTAAAACACACATATATATACCACCTTATGATCTTTTATTTTAGTCTGGTGCTAGGTGGTAGCTAGGCAGCATGACTATGTCATAATATTTGAATTAGATAGGAACCATTAACTCCTGCTGGTCTAGGAGACGTTTTCGAGCAAAGAAGCAAACACACAAAAAGAACTTGTGTGTCAGATGTTTAGTCAGATGTTACTCAAATATTTGTGGATATTCTCAAATATCTTCTCTTCTGGACCCAATGCTAAAATTGAGGATTCAGAATATATACTATATATTATATATACAGCATACCAGGGCCTGCTCTTGTCTTAACCAATGCACTTTGATGTGAATGTTTGCGCATGCACTTGTTCACACGTAGACTGTGCTGTTGTTGCAAGATAGTTTTATTTGGTGTAGAAAGACTAAAGAACATTATTCTTTGCCACCTACAGTACATTGTCACTCCTTATAATAAATCAGCTTAAGCCTACTGTATCTCCAAGCCCTATTGTGCTCATGATGACAAGTTTAGTTGCCCACATTTCTTTTTATGTTGCTTGGTAACCAATTAAAAGTCACAGTCCTTCAGTACCAACCCACCTTGTTATAGCCAGATGCAGGGAAATGAATATTTTCTTAATAGCCTGCTGTTTCATTCAGCTGTATTGCCAGGATAAGAAATACCCACTGAGTCTAATCACATCTTCTCCCTTTCATTTCACTCCAGGGATAGTTGCAATCTTGTCTATTTTTGACCGCCATTATAGCATGGATTTTTCTCTACTGGGATGCATAGAGGAAAACATATCTGTACCAGTTAACTGTCGTCTACTTTAAAAGCAAGAAAGGCATCTGTGCAACAAAAGAGTCTGACTTTGGCCTAGCACGTGATTAAATCTGTCCGAATGCAAGAATGTTAGTCCAGCTGTTGATGGTGCGACTTACAAGGAAATTATTTGCATCCTCCACGACAGTTTGACCTGGCAAAGGATTTGAGGTGTCCCAGATTACCATGTTCCTTTCAAAAATGAGGGAAAAAGAAGAAAGAAATCATGGATACAACAGAAGAAACGATCACGTAAAGTGAAATCATGACACCTGCAACACAACTTAATAATCTTGTTCACACATCAAAACATTTGTCGGGTAGAAATCTCATTCCTTCACATTCGATTTTTAGTTTTTCAATCTGCGTTGTGGAGCGCGTTTGTTTGGTGGAAAATCTCATTGAGTAGCTGGTTGATGGCTAACAAGGTCAAATGACTCTCTGGCTAAGATGGACTGTGTCAGAGGAAACAAATACAGGCATATACACACACCACTTGCCCGTCAGTCACTCCATCTCTGAAGTGAGTAGCAATAATAGAAGATTGAGGTTTGGAGTGTTTACTGCTGATAGGAATATCATTACAAATTGTGGAAATCAAAGAATCGCAGCAAAGCCGGTTAGCCAGTTCATATAACAATCAATTGAAACCTACACAGTTTTTTCCCTCTCTCTGCTCATTTCTCTCTTTCTCCTCCTTTCACACAATCTTTTCCTCTTGTTGCTATAGTGACATAAAATGGCTGCATTCTGCAGCATTGGGCTGGAGCAGGGGAACGCTCCTGCAGCCTGTGATCTACATTGTTTTACATTTGACTTATCACTTCCTTTCCCCTGTTACCATTACTGTTTTTACTACAATAACTAACTAAAAAAAAAAAAATCCCTTTTCTCCATGACTTCATCTTCTCTCCCTTCTGCCTCACTGTAGCTCACAACGCCTCTCTCTGTGTTTGCAGTGTGACAATGCCAAGGGGCTGAGGGCCTTCTTTGATGCCATTTGTTACGGGCCCAAACACCTGATGATCTTCGGTGGTGTCTGCCCCTCTGTAACATCCATCATTGCAGAGTCCTTGGAAGGCTGGAATCTGGTGCAGGTAGGAACTGTACTGCATGTCATCATGCAAGAGTGTTTATGTATGTGTACAGTACGTAGTCTTAATGTCGTGTTAATACATGTGAACTCCTGTGTACACACTTTAAAAAAGAAATCTTGGTATTTCCAGGAAACCTGACTTTGCTGCTTAAAAGCTGCTTGGGGTCTAGAAATTCCTATTCTGTAGGTGTTTTGGTGGACAGATAGATCTTGAGATTTCAAAGGGGTTCCAACTCATTGCTTAATCCTTCATTAACCTTGCCAGGGTGAATGTCTAATTGGCAATGCTGTAATCCTTGAAATCCCCTTCCACTTTACAATCAGAGGCAGAGTCAAAATGGTTTGAACCAACAGTGCGACAACCAAAAATCAGTTGTAAAAAATGTAAGCATTAACAATAAGGCTACGTTCACACTGCAGGTCTTAATGCTTAATTCTGATTTTTTTGATCAAATCCGATTTTTTCTGTGTGGTTGTTCACACTACTAATAAAATGTGACAGCAAACGCGCTCTAGTGTGAACGTTCACGGCCCTCAAAGTGCCCCGCATGCGCAAAAGAAGACGTTACACACAACGCGCTCTGTTTATGGAAGTAAAAATGGCACATGCAACACAGCCCGGTTATGATACGACCCTAAAAGTTTAGCTTGAATAGATTTGTCTCCCCGTGTGCTAATCAAGTCCAAAAAGACGGATTTAATGTGACACGACCATTCAAATAGCAGTCGCTTTCGAAAACATCGGATATGTATTGGATTCAGTACCACATACGAAAGTGACCCAGATCGGATTTGAAAATATCGGATTTGTGCTGTTCACACTGTCATACCATGATCGGATATCGCATAGGGGCAAAAAAATCGGATTTGATGCGCTTTTGCCTGCAGTGTGAACGTAGCCTAAGACTTTAGCAGAGGAAACACATTTTAAAATGATTGTCAAATCATGAGACAGACTGATCACATTGTTGTGAAATGTTGCCTCGCAAAGCTGAAAAATTTAGCCAATAAACTTCTTTGGCAATATAATAAAATCGATCCTGTCATGCCACTTCCTTCCGATTTCTAAATAGCATTTTGTGCCATTATCTCAGTGTGGCCGCTCTGTGTGGACATTAAACATCATTAATTCTTGTATCAGGAAAACTTTTGACCCCCAGATTTATTGCTTGTGCCTTCCTTTGCTCTATCAAAGAGGGGAAATGCATCCTTTCAAATAATACAAGTCATTGTCTGCAAACCCTGCAAAGGTTATCAAGCACAGATAAGAAAGAAGTGGAGCTTGTGCTTGGAAGAGATAGTGTAATTCAAGAGGCTGTGTTTTGAACTGAATGTCACATTACGTGGCATATTTCTCCCGCTTGCGGTTTCTGTGAATCTGCTGCTTCACACAGTCCCTGTTTTGCTCGGGTCACTCATGAGTGAAAAGATTTGGGAATAAAAGGATGACTAATTCTTTTTGTGTTTGCTTCCTTTTGGTGGTAATGATCCCAGTTGAGAAAGATGGTTCAGGTCATAGTTGAATTTTAAGTGCTCCAAAGTATTTGTCTGTAGGTTTGTATGTATGTGTAATTGCCTATATATTCACTTGCTTTTCTTTTTTGACGGTGATACCTGTGAGATGCGATCTTCTGCTCTGCAGAACACTGTGTTTGGTACAGCTTGTTCCCCAGGGCACTTTACCAAGTAGCCCATTTTTTGCTGTCATTACAGAGAGCAACACCAACAAATTCATGTCAGCCTGATCCCAAATGCACATGGTGACTATGTCTGAATACCATATAGCAAGTGACTGGGGACAGAGTTTTACACGCATAGCTAAAACCAAAGCAAACAAATAGCCTTTTCTTTTTAGGACAGCACACGTGCAAGTACAAGGAGACTTTGATTAAAGATATTTTTCAATCAGTATCTGTCCAGCATAATGCTAACACTTAATCCATGTTGAAACAGGTATCTTTTTAAAAGCACGAGTCATAATTATCTGCTGTTTTTTTTTATATTATTATTAAAGGATCTAATCTGTGTGCATTTCTCTATAGGCAAGTAGGTGTTTATATATAGAATGGTACATTCTCGTTTGTAGGTGTGGTACAGTACAAGTTGAGGTTACTGTTCTCGGCTATCTTTGCAGGTCTGAGGTGCATCCTCATTAGAGTATGAATCATCAATATTTGTCCCTGGACATAAACAACACATCAGATAGGTTTTGGTTGTTTTACAGACCCTAAATGCAGAGTAAGGTGGCAGCTTTCTATTTTGTTAACCAGAACTTGCACTGAGGTTACTTACACACAGGCCTGTGTGCTCCTAATCAATGTTGTTTGCACATAGTGTGCATGTATATGCATGTATGTGAAACTGCTGTATTCAGTGAATGCTTACTTTATTATGAAAGACATGCAACGTGTGTGGTGGTATTACTTCAAGCTAAAAACTGTGGATGAAAAAGAGGGATTGAAAGGAAGGGTCTAAGTAAAGGAACCCAAAGAGAAATGGGAGACGGGACGAGGAATGATGAAATCAGAAAGGTTTGAATCCTGCACCTCACAATTTTTAATGTACCATGTCAATGTTTTTAAAGCTGTGAATTCTGTCACCCTGCATACTTATTACCAGGCGCTGGCACTGCTTCTACAAAACTTGAGCTGGAGAATTTTCCATCGTGATTTTATGGGCCAGGCTTAACAAGCTCATCATTTCCACATCAAAACAGGGAGCTGGCAGATACTATCTACAGTGGCGATAGCTGAGAGAACAACTACTCCTGGAAAAAGCTTAATCATACACCCATAAAAATAGCGTTCAATCAGTGTTGATGCCTAATGAAGTCAGCTTGAAACGGCTCAACAAAAATAAACTCTGACTGCACGCCCTTTCGCTGCGGTCTACACGCAGACTTGGATGTACATACTTGCACTTAACGCGGAGCAGATTTAGAACGGAGGTATCAGTGTTTATCATTTCTAGCCAGAGATTCAGTAGCCAGTATTTTCTTATTGGTAACAGATAAAACAAACAAAATGATCTATAAACAGAAGAGACCTCCTGTAAGAGCGTTAGGGATAAGCGATGAAAGCAGAATTATGGAGGAAAGAGCAAAACATATTCAAGAAATAAATTTTTACAGTAACTTATCTCCACTGCACAATTTGACAGGTTATCCGTGATAAAGCATAAACCTCAAGCCATGATCCCTTCAAAAATAGTTCTGCATTCTGTGCCACAATTTAATTATCATCGACTTTTCCCTCAAATCCCTAGAGCTCAGTCAGCAGAAAAGTTCCACTAACTTTTCTTCGTATATCAGTCTGCAGAAATACCACAGAATGAATGAGTACAGACCATTGCCAAGGTACTTAAAGAACATAAACGTCATTTTTTTAATCGTTCCCCTCGCTAATCTAAATATACTTAACAAAAATCAGTGTAGAACTTACCGTCAGTGCAGACAATGGATAGCACTATTAGTGGCTGTGGGTGCTGCTTGGTAATCACGTGGTCTCTGCTTTGCAGTCAGATAGACTTTAAATAAAAGGTAGATGTAGCCACCGTGATATCACCAATTTGTTTGAAGCCTCAAACTGACTGAGATGCAATGACAGAGAAACGTATGACCAGTGCAGTCTTATATGGTAGCCACTTCTAATTAATTAAAAGGCAGCCACACTGAAAAAAACCCACTCTGCCTCATGGTTTATTTGACTCTAAATTAGGCCAAGAAAAAAAACAAACATGTTGTTTTAGATAAGACTTGAAACTAGCAATTGAGAAAAGAAAATGTTTACTGAGGTCATAAATCAAGTGAGAATCTGGGTCATTTTTTTCAATATCTAATTTTTTGCTCTCAGAGGAGTCGACCCTTGCTGCCCTTAGAAGGCACAGAGTAAGACTATGTCCACCTTTTATATAAAGCCTGGTGATTAGCAATCTGGTAGAAAGTCCCCTTTAAAACTATAAGAGATTTTTGCTGGGAGGTAAATGAAAAAATAAATAATCCAGCATGTATCACATGTACACAGTGACCAGTTTGCCAAAAGCTTATTGTTACGCTTTTCCTGTACAGAACGAGAGGCCTGAAGCTTTCAGCGGACATTTGGATTCTTACTCATGTCTTGTGTCGGCGAGGCCTGCTTGCCGACCTCCTTCCCCAAGCGGCTTTGCTAGGCTCTTTATTTACAGTCAAATTTTGTAATGCGGTACTGTACATGTGCTAAAACGACTGCCCAAGGAAATTAAAATGGTGGATAAGAACACAACCCGGGCCAGTGGACAGATGGCGTGGAGTAGATTGAGGGAATGATGGAGGAACAGACAGGCAGGGGCAGACACAGACTTTAATGGGCTAAAATTGAAATTCAAAGAAGCGGGGCAAGATGCAACTGCATTTGTGAGCCGCAATCAGCCACAAATGCAGCTGATTGCTGTGTTTTTATTTCTGTGAGACAATAGATGTTTAGGCCATCTTCTTGGCAACCATCTGGGTAAGTGATTAACCTCGTGTTCTCCTCACCGTGAAAGTATATATTGCCAGAAAGCATTTGGCAAGGTTTTTAAATAGTTCCTGGCACAGGTATCTGTAACCAGTCAACATGCTGCATGCTCTTCACGCTCTCTTTTTTCCCCCCATCGTTTTAAGTTCGGAGGTCATTTTTTTTTTTTTGTCTTTACAGCAGTGACGCTTATTTCCTGTAAATGGGTCACTGAGTGCCAGGAAGTAGCCATGACCCATCCTGCCACCAGTTGCTTGTCCCTGCTCGCTCACCAATTAAGCCTATCAGTGGTCACGCTGTTCATTTTTCAGCCACGTCAAGTGTGTAATGAAAAATTATGCTTCCTGATCATTTTGCCTCTTGTAATTTGGTCGAGAAGGAAAAGACAAAGGAGCCTCCGTCTTTCATATGGATAAATTTGATACATGTTTTATACGTTAATTGCAAAGACAACTTGGTTAAACATGAACAGGAATCCAGTCTCAGCGTTAGCGGTGTTACTGTCTTTAGATGACATATTCCCCAGTGTCCCTTGCCATGATGTAAAGCTTGCAGAACTTTAGTGCTAAACCTGTGATTCATTTATCTTTCCTGGACACTGAAGTCAATATTTTGGAGGAGGAAAAAGTGGATGCGCTTTCTAAGAGGTATTTTGGTCAAGACCTGGACACAGCGCTAATATTTACCCGCATATGAAGCTCATTTTTCTTTAGCATCTGCCACATTGATTGGCAACGCTTCATTAAACCAGGCAATTTAGGGATGGAGAAGTCGCATCCCCTTCTATATGAGTGCGGCATTGTTGTCTTTTAAGGTTGCACTGTCTCTTCTGTGTCTTCTTCTTTTTTTCCCCCCCAGTTTTATTTCGTTCACTCTCCTTGAGTGCTACACTGGGTGTTTCAATAAAACATGTGATGCCTAGCACTGCAGTATTCTGCCTCACTTACGTCAAATCCTCCTGTGTACCGTATCAATATTTTATCACTTCCAGAGTTTAGGCTGAAATCACAGAGTGCACTGGCAGAGCTGGTGTGAGCATCACAACAGATCATCATATATCACAAAATAATGCTTGTAAAGTCCAGTTTTAATTCTGCCTGTGTTCTGAGTTGGGTCCTTATTCTTTAATTATGACTCTGAACAGGACTATATGAAAAAACAAACAAACAAACTGCTTAAAAGAACAAAAAAGGCAACACCCAGGGGGAAGTACGAAGCGGTGTCCCTCACTGTCTCTGAGCCAAGATTAGATTTAAGTTATTGCCTGAACTGGCCAGAGAAGCATCTGGTGTCACTGTTACCTTTGGATGGACAGAGACTTGATTCTGTTGTGTAATGCACAGGCCTATATGTGGAGTTAACATTTGGAAAACGAGTGGGAGGATGAGTCAACAGCCTTTGTCATAAGCTATGAACTCGAGTCCAGATTTACGGGACAGACTGCTGATGAAGTTAAACGAGGAAAATGTTAACATTTAAAGCAATGCCGATTTTAAAGCAAAACAGCTATATACTCACCAGCTACTTTATTAGGTACACCGTGTCAGCACTACGTTGTACTCCATTTTTGGCTCGAGAATTGCCTTAATTTTTCATGGCACAGATTCAACAAGGTGCTGGACGCATTGTTTGGAGATTTTGGTCTGTATTGACCCAATAACATCACACAGTTACTGCAGATTTGCCAGTTACACATCCATGATTCCATTCCCATTCCAAAGCAAAGGTGCTCTTTTTGAGATCAGTGACCGTGGAGGCAATTTTTGTGCAGTAAACTCACTGTAATGTACAAGAAACCAGTTTAAGATAATTTAAACTTTGTGACATAGTGTGTTATCCTGCCGGAAGCAGCCATCAGAGATGGGTGCACTGTGGTCATAAAGGGATGGACTCGTCTAGCAATAATACTGTGGTAGGCTGTGGTGTTTAAGTGATGCTCAGTACCAAAGTGTGCCAAGAAAATATCCCCAATACCATTATACCATCAGCAGCAGCCTGAACTGTTGATTCAAGAAAGTACTCTTTTATGTTGTTTACACCAAATTTGCGACCCATGAATTCATTTCGATACTTGTTTCCCGGTTTTATATTGCCCAGTTTCATTAAGCCAGTATGAATGGCTCAGTTTCCTATTCCTAGCTAACAGGAGTGGTACTCATTGCACTCTTCTGCTACTATCGCCCCTCTGTTCAAGGTTCGACATCCTGTGTGAGATGCTCTGATGCAAACCTTGGTTGTGACGACTGGTTATTTCACTGTTACCCTTCTATCAGTTACAAGCAGTGTGTGAGTCCCTAACAGTGACCCAGAGAACTGGCGCTTACTGGATATTTTTCTCTGTTTTGGATTAATCTGTGTAAATCAAAGTGATTATTGTGCAGGACAATCCCTGCAGATCAGCAGTTTCTGAAAAACTCAGAGCAGCCCATCTGGCACAAATACATCCCACATTTAAAGTGACTTCAATCTTTCTTTTTTTTTCCATTCTGAAGCTCAATTTGAACTTCAGTAGATCCTCCTGACCGTGTCTACACGCTAAAATGCACTGAACTGCAACCATGCGGTCGGTCGATTAGATAGTTGTCTTCACAACCAGATGAGCGGTTGTAATGGAGTGGCTGGTAAGTGTATGTAAAAATAGGAACACATTAAAGTCAGTTTCTCTAATTTTTCACCAGGGGCAACAACAACAAAAAAAGGGGCAGAAACAAAAATTAATTACATGCTTTACTGTGCATTAATCAGACATGCTTGGTCATGAATGCCGTGTACCATTGGAGAAAGCACCAGCACGTAGCGTAACGTGGAGCTCTCACACAGCCACGCACTGTTGTACCTATTCACAGTGTCATATGCACGCGATTTGACAGGAAACACAGTCATTAGTTAATTAGGAACATTTGTTGAATACAGCGCTAACGTGTTGCAACTGTTGGTGTCACATATTGAATAAACATGCTAGTTCAGAGCCACTCAAAAAGAACAAGAGCTTTGACAGAAACTCTTGCTGCTTCTTTTCTTCCCGAGGAAGTGGAAACAACAAATGGAAACAGTTCTTCTTTCTTGCTTTTTACCACTGACACATCTCTTCAGCACGAAGGTCTACGAGACACATTCAAAAAGAATACACAATGAGTGCATGCTGAATTCCACCCTGGCATTCGAGTACTATCGTTCTCCCAGTAGTTTTCTGATGGAGGGCGAGTAAAAAGAAAATCGGTGTGTCACATTCGTAGCACTAATGATGGTGCGGGACCTGCCAGCCACGAGCACCAATAAACAAACTAGATACATGAATAGTTCGTGCTTGTTTTTTGATGTTTCGCACAGGGACTTTAACATACACACCCACCCACCCCGCTTTTTGTGCGCCCCCCAATCCTGGTTCTTTTCGCGTTTCTCGCTTTTCTCTTTTGGGGTTTCCAGGCTTTGATATTTCTTATTTAGGTCATAGACTCCATAGCACTTTGAAAAGCTGGCTGGGTGTATACGACTTTCCCTTCTAGATGAAAATAAAGCTTTGAACAAGAAAATCCTCTGATAACTTTAATTTGTTATTAATCTTTATCTAAAATTAATTGACTGTAATAACTTGAGCTCAGACACATGTAAAAGTTGACTCTGGTTTGATTTAGCAGGACAATATCAAGATACTTCACTTTTTGAATCAGGCTACAATATAGTTACTTTTTAAAAAGGCACCACAAGAAAGGACCAGAAAGAGAAATTATTTTGGGTCACAAACAAAAAGAGAACTCGGGAGAAAAACACACATTAGGTAACACATACACAAATATTTTCAAGCTATTTTAGAGATTAAAATGGAAGTTTCCCCAAACATATCAGCAAAAGCATATCAGGAATACAAATAATTTTAAAGTAGGAGTAAATAAAGAAGCTTCACAAGTTTGGAAAAGTGGGAGAAAAAGGTTTTCTCAGGCCTAGTCCACACGTAGCCGGGTTTTTTCAAAAACAAATATCGGGCCCTGAAAAAACTTGCGTCCACACCACCTCGTTTAAAAAAACCCAAAAAACTCCATCCACATGTAACCGCATAAGGGCATTGTTAAGCCCATTCATTGACATGCCAGACCTGTAGGCGGCAGTAGTTCCCCGTATCCTATCCAGTTAGTTTAACTTTTTGCCTTCCTGCTTACGTTCAACAAAACAGGAAACATGTAAAAAGAAACAAGCAAAAAGCACTTGCACAATTGATAACGCCAACACAGCTCTGAGGGCATCCATGCCGTAGTGCAAACACAGGTCGCAAACCTGACGTCAGCATTTGAGTCGCAGAAAGTGACGTCGCGGATCCTAAAACTCCGGTTATGTCTGTCCACACGCAAACGCTCAAAGCGCAGATCTTCACTTTGGCCGGAGTTTTTAAAAAGATCCGTTTTTGTGCCACAAAACTGTGTTTCCGTGTGGATGACAGGCCGAACCGTAGAAAAATATCTTCGTTTTGGGAGATCCACGGCTACATGTGGACTGAGCCTTAGTTGCAAAGTAGAGAAAATCAAGTAAAACCAATGTCATTAATCTATAATTGCCTCCGTGGTTTATATCGCTGTTTTGGATTCTGACTTAATGTTGATGTCTGTGGTGGTGGTACGTCTTGAGGTGAATCACTTATTTCGGGCCTTTCTTGAATTCAATTTTATTTAGGATATGTTTTAAAAAATGATTTTTGGATCATTTCTCACTCCGGTTGAGAAATGTAAAAAACGGTGAAGCAAATTGACATTAACAGAATGGCTGTCAGAAGGCATCGTGAAGAGCATTTAAAGATAAAATCTTGTGAGGTTTGTTCCAACAAACTATATTTTATTATTAAGGATGTTTTTGTGTCTTTTTTTAACATTACATGTAGCCAGAAAGCTTTTACAAGCCCTTTAAAAGACCGCTGTTACCCCATTCAACTCCATCTCCTTCAGTTTTTTTCCTCCACTATAAGGACAGTTTAAAATCATGGATCCCAAAAATTTGTTGTCGGAAATGGGCTTCTCTGAGGCAGGCATTAGGACGATCCTTTGAAACTATATCAAAAACAAGGGCGGACTAGCTGAGCAATTGAACATCAAAGAGAACCCAGCTCCATTACAAGCCATTAAAACCATAACGGCTGCTTGGAAAGAGTGAAGCTTAGAGGATCGATAAAGGGCAGTTTAACTGTCTGACACAGCTCACTAATATCTGAGGCATCAACTCCCATTCAGAGAGAGACCGAAGGAGAGGGAGAGAGAGAGAGAGAGAGGGAGAAATAAAATGAATGAGACAGAGAAAAAAACTGAAGTTAGAGGATAAGAGAGCGGAAATGGAAAGAGGGAAAGACTCTTATTACTGAGTGCTTTCCATCCTCCATTGCTCCCCTTTGTCTTCCTTATCTCACCAATCCCTGATGTACAGTATTCTTGTACCGTGATGATATAACCTGATTTTACAGTAGAATGGCCATAAGGATAATTCTTACCCTATACACACGGCACACATTAGCACCGACACGCTATCTAACTAGATGATGAGCATCTAGTTATGCAGAAAGGAAAACTGCTTTAACTTGTGGTGTTTATATTTTCATTCATACTTTTAATTTCAACCACAGCAACATCTACAGCAAAGTATTGCGCGATAAGCTGCTGTGCATTTAAAGGTTGCACAAACCTGTATTATGCTAACCGCACTCAAACTGTAGTATCGCTCAGATATAAAATTGCACCCGTCTGAAAACTGATCAAAGTGTTTTGTGTGACAAACACCAGATCTAGTCAGAGAGGCTTAAAGATTCTCTCCACCTCCTTACTTGATTAAATTCCTTTTCTCTTTTTGTCACTTTATTCTGCCGTTCTTTCCTCCCACACGATCCTCTTTCTCTTTATCGGGGCATCAGAATGCGGAAGCGTTAAGCCTCCTTGAGATTGATACTGAGCTCAATGCTATTTTTATTCCCTACTGGTGCAGTCATTGAATACCTTTCCTTTTCACCTGCGGCTACAAATGCAATCCAGTATGATAAGTCATGATAAATGATAACGTCTTTCTAGCGTCAGGCCACTTTAACTTATTCCCAAAAGACAAACACCTAACAAAAATATCTAAACACTGTTTTTTTTTGGCTGTCTTTGCATGCAAAGTTACACAGGTCATTCATATCTTTGATTGTTTAAAAAGTCAAATTCCCCTTTTTCTACTTATTTCTTCAGTGTTCATCAATGCTAGTTTTTTTTTTTTTTTTTAAATCTTAAATGATTCTGTATAAGTTGCTTGGTGAAGACACACTTCTCTTTAGGCTAACAACTTCTCTCGAATCCTACCACCAGTTGGTCTCCTCTTTGAACAGCTGTGGCACTCAGGCTTAGATTCAGGCAGACAAACAATTGCTCAGATGAATAAATAAACTAGCCCATACTTGCACAGATGCAGGAGCAGATATGTGAATGTGCAATTTGCATGTAGACTGGCTTGCACATTTCCAAGTGCCATCCCTCACATCACTCTCTCTCCTTTCGTTTCTTTCTAGTTCTCTTCTCTCTCTCTTTTTTCTCCCCCCCATCTCAATCTTTCCTGTAACAAAAGGGGTCTTCCTTTTCAAAGGGCCTCAGAAAACCTTAGGCACAAAAAGCAGGAATCGCTATAATTGGCAAAGACGTGGTGAAGCGTTTGGCACCAAGAACTCTCATATTCCAATTATGCTGACAGAAATATGGGCTTGCATCATTTCAGAATGCAGACAAACATGGCAAGGAAACTACTCACTACTCATGAATAGTCATAAAATGCTTTCTGCTGCATTACGGTGAGTTTAAGCGTCACATTTGTCAAAAGATTTAGCTTTGTTTTGTAGCCGCAGCACCAAATTCACATGCAAATTGGTAGCATGATGTGCATGCTGAAAGTGACAGGGCAGTTTCCTTGTGTAGCACATTTTCAAATCGAACTCTTTAAAGTTTGTTTATGGTTTCTACCTTATATTGTTACGGGGTTTTACAGCAGGCATTTTTTTTATGATTCCGCCCTTCACAGCATGCATGCGAGATTGAAATTGTAATACATCAACCAGTATGTTTTCCCCCCCACAGAGAATGTTTTGGTTTATTTAAAGCACAGTAGCTGCTCCAAATACACCCTCATATCATCTGACGTTAAATAGAACAGTAAACGGCTGCTATAAACATGTCGATTAGCACAATGGACTCAAACCACTGAAGCGCAGTGGTTTGAATTCCATCTACCTAAGAGATTCCAATTTCTTCATGTTAATGTGGAGTCTTCTTTACACAAAAGTTCATTATGGTGTTCCACAGGGTGCTGTCCTAGGACCAATTCAGTTTACATTATACTGTACATACTTCACTTAGGCAGTATAATTTGAAGACAGCATAGATTTTTATTGCTATGCAGATGACACCTAGCTCTATCTATTCATGAAGCAAGATGACACACACCAGTTAATTAAACTGCAAGAATGTCTTAAACACATAAAGACCTGGATGACCTCCGATTTCCTCCTTCTAAATTCACATAGAACTCTCTTCCACAGGATTTTTTAAATTTATTTTTTGTTCTGTCTTCTTCCCATTAAGCCCCAACTGGTCGTGGCAGACGGCTGCCCTCCCTGAACCTGGTTCTGCTCTAGGTTTCTTCCTGTTAAAAGGGAATTTCTTCTTTCCACTGTTGCCAGTTGCTTGCTCAAAGGGGGTTGTTTCATTGTTGGGGTTTTCTCTCTACTATTGTAGCATCTTTACCTTACAATATAAAGTGCCTTGAGGCAACTCCTGTTGTTATTTGGTGCTATATAAATAACTGTAAATTAAACTGAACTGAATTAATATTGAATTTATCACACTACCCTTGTTTGAAGTCAGATATGTGCCACAGTCTTAAATTCCTGTCAGCAAGGCCACTAATAAATCAGGCAACAAAGCATAGCAGTTTTTCTGTTTAGCAAGTAGATTTCTATCCACACTGGTTTGTTCAAAGTGCAGCTTTCGCAGTATTGGGCATCTTATTCTGGAATTTGTTAACCTGTAAGAAGATGAGCTGTCTAAACAGCTGCAAGAGCACTGCAAGGGTTTTTCTACACACTGTATAACTCCCATTGCTTTCGGGATATGTGAAGCGTATTTTATATATAAATATCCCGAGATGCTGGCAGCACTGCACAGTGCACTATTTAAAATTTTAATTCAAACCTTTTAGTGGTTTGCAAGCAGGAGGACCTGGGAGACAAAGCAGGGAGAGCAGCACAGCCAGCTCATTAGTGCAGAGTGGAGTTTGTCTGTCTTTGAACCTGTCTCTCTCTCACGCTCTCATCTGTGTGCCTACAATAAACTTACGTATGGCTATGTGCACAAAAAAACATCACACTGGTGCACAGATGATTCCGTGCACAAACAAAAACATATATAAGGTGTATGTATGTTGCTTTTCTCATACATATACCTCCACATAATAATGCAAGCTACACGTGCCTTGTTATACATCCGCATATCTGACAACTGTTGAACTCCACAGGTTGTCGGGAAAAAAAGGGAAAGTGGGGCAGAATGTTCCTAAACACTGAGCTCAAAATGTGCATATGGTTGGTCCTTGAATAACAACGCATATACACACACTCACAGACACACTGTCTAGGTAGATGCATTCTCAGCTTGTACAACCCTTTAAATTTATAAATACCCCTGTGGTATTAAAAGCGAGTTTGTGTTTGATGTGGAGCTTTCAGCTTTTTTACATCCTAATGCATCAGAACTGTTTCCTGTCATGCTGTCTTCTGTTGGCTGCTGCTTTTTAGCTAGTGCTATCTTTTAAAAACAAAAAATAGCATAACTTATAACTGCCATCTATGATACAACAATAGATTTTACTTGATAGAACTTGATTAGGGTTTTGTAATGTTAACTGTGCTATATATTGGGGTTTGGCAGATTTTTACATATTTGCTACGTTGTGTTTCTTTAGATACATTTCATGCATTTAGCATGGAGATATAGAGGTATATTCACATATGAATAATTATCTGCTTTTCTTTACTTATTTTTAAGATTTAAATAAAAATATATTAATTGATATTATATTAATTGATCTTGATGCTCGGTACATTATAAGATACATAAACAACTGTAATTTTTAAATATTATTTACTTTTTTAATATTATGCCCTTATTTAAGTTTTTTTTTGTTATTTCCTACAGGAAGTGTTCAGCATGTGGTCCGACATCAAATGTTATCTCCTGCAGTTGAGGAGGTCAACCTTCATTTTTAGTTCAAAGGTGTCCTCCGGTACTTCACAGACCATCCGTGCTAATACTTTTGCACTGATGATAGCACTTCCAGTCTTTAGTTATATGGAAACAAGCATGAAATGTAGCTAGAATATAACTGCAGTAAAAACTGAGTAATTATTAATCGTCTTAAATGCTGATTAGTGTCAAAGTAACCTCAGCACTTGGACTGTTAAAGTACTTCCTGTTGTGGTCAAGGTATTTTGCTGCTGAACAAGATCCACTACAGTATACTCTTCTGGATTAGCATCATGATATATATTATATATATATATATATATATATATATATATATAT
>VUQR01034919.1:37620-50230 GCA_015108515.1 Hemichromis elongatus
CCAATTTTTCAATAATACAGAATGTATTTCTTTCATTAAATAACACACTCTAGCACTTATTCCCAAGGAACACAGTAAAAGGTTGCGAGGGAAGATGTGAGACGTGAAATTTCATTGGCTGTGTTACCTGATATTTACCACTCAATAGGTTAACGCCAAGGGGGGTCGCCACTCCCTGCGGCGTGGCGTCGTGCATTTTTAAAGAGAATGCACACACGAACCAGCAGGATGCCAGGTTCCTCTCTCAGCGTTAGGAAGCGCTCATAAACACACACCATCACTGACCTTTACCTCCAATAAACACCATTAAATATGAAAAAGGACATAATTGAAAGTAACCACACTGTTGCTTTCTTCTTTTTTCTGCATGCACACACACACATTTACACACTTTAGAAAAGCCAGAGCCTTCCACACATTATCTGGCTGTCTACTCGGTTGATAGTAATAAAAACAGTATTAATAATCTTGACATTTTCTGTCATCTCATTAGGGCACATTGCAAACATCACACACAGAGACAAGCCTTTGATGGTACCTAAAAATGCCTTACTTTACATAGTAAACTGACCATCTAGGCCAAGCTAGTTTTATCACCTATCTTGCCTCCTCACCTTCAGTTCAGTCTAGAGGGAGTTTTACAGGATGAAGAAGTGTGCGTGAGACTAATCACAAACAATCACAGCGAGAGAATTAATAGAGGCAATCAAAAGAAACAATGGCTCACTGGTGAGTGTGAAATATTTATTTTGTCCATTGATTTGTTTTCTGAACAATTCCCCCTTTCACCCATCATCCACATGTAGCGGCTCCTCCCTAAACTCTCCAACTTGCTTTCATTGATCCGACAGGAAGTAAGTGTGACAGAGTGAGCGTGCGTGAGGTTGGAATAGAAATTTCATTTGGGCTGGTTGTTTATCCTGCAGAGGTAAACTTTGATTTCAGGCTCTGTTGTGGCATTACTTCCTTTTCCCCCACTGGCAGAAAACAGAGAGAGTAATCAGCTTAATTGGTATAATTATGGGGTAAGCAGTGAACCCTTGAACACACGCCTCTGCTTTCCGAGACGGATATTGCAGATTATGGGGGTAAAGTTCTCTTCATCAGCGTTTAGCTGGGTCTCCTTTGTCTATGAATGGGGATTATGTGGAACACATTTATAACAGAGAACACAGATGATCCAATACAGTGACCAGTATTTTTTGTGAAAATTACTAAGGCCTATTTTTTCCTCTGTCACAATGCCATTAAATAAATACAGTTTATTCCCAAATAAAAAGCCTTGTGTTGACTCCTATTAGAGCGTAGTTTGCATAAATACTGTTTTACCGTTTCGCCATGTGTAAACAGCAATCTTTTTCAAGATAGACGAACCGGTCTGTAAAAGAGCAGGTGAAAAATGTGCAATATTTACATCTCACCTTAACCATTCGAATAGTGCAGCACTCATTTAACGCTGTCTCATTAGACACATTTGCAATGCTACCCTATTCTGTCTTTGGTGCATCATCTTCAAGGGTATTTCACGTTACTGATTGTTAGACTGCAAGCCCACCTCAAACTGTGTCTGTCTCTCGCTCTTTCTTGCAACCCAGGAGATGGAATTTTAAAACTTGACAGTCCTCTTTGAGCCAGCCTTTTGGCCCCTGCAGGTCTCTGTAAATTGAAAAGTCAGAGAGAGTAAAGAAGCGGGCAAGGTAAGATAGAGCGATGAAGGCCATGAAAGACAGCGAGAGAGTTTTCTATATAGCAGGACGGCCTTTGTATTCCCCCTATAGCAAGATCTTGGCCACTTCTTTTTCTCTTCTCTCTCTCGCTTGCTGCTCAATGAAGTGACCCTCTGCTGCAGAAGCCAGATGCTATCAGATGCCCTCAATGAAGACTTCTACCTGTGTTGGAGGCAGGTCTTTGAAAATGAAATAAATCCCCGAACCAGTTCTTGTTTTTTCAGACCTCTCAAAGCATATTTCTCAGTTAAAACTGCTTCATGGACAACATTTGAAGAGTAATTGAAAATCCATGGCTGATTGACTCAGACCCTTGGTAATTAATTTTCCTTTAGTTGCAGGGCTCCAAGACCAGCTCTCACATCTGTTCTATGTAATGGTTCTTTTACTTCACTGGTACTATTAACATATAGCGGTTTAGGTCAGCTTTGATAAATGGATGGCTAATATCTACCAATTAACTGTTCCAAATATATTTAACATACTAAAGAGCAGACCGGTAGACTGTCTCCAGGAAAAGCCTTTTGGTTGCGTATACCAGGTGGTTTATTGGTCCAGACACCTATCTGTGGTCACCAGAAATTTGAGGGGCACTGTTGCCTCACACAAGACGTTCCTGGGTTCCAATCAACTGTCAGGCAAGTTATTTTTGTGGGGAGTTTCTATATCATCCTTGTTCCCTCTGGGTACTTGAGCTTCCTCCCACAATCCAAAGACCTGCAGTTAGTGGGGTTAGTCTAACTGGTGATTTTAAGTTTTCTGTGACAGACCGGTGACCTGTCCAGCATGTTCCCCACCTCCTCCTGTGGCAGCTTTGATAGGGCCCCTGCCTCTGGGACCCTGAAGTGGATTTTTGAGATTCCCTGATTTTTCCTGTAGTATTAAGACTCATTTGTAGTTTTACTACATAGTGTTAACTAGCAAATGCTAGCATATAAACACAAGTGCAACAACTTATTCTTGCAAATATAATACAAGTATAATAGTTGTATTTCTCAGTTGAATAATTTCTTTTTACGATGCTGTTAGCTATGGCACAAGTCATACCAAGATTTACAGGAACTTGTTTTAAGCAAGAACTTATTTTACATGTTGAAGTTTTCTTTCTTTCCCTCTGCCCTTTCCTCTTCTGCTCGATGCGTGAGAATGCCTAATTTGAAATTCTGTAGGCAGAAACTCACAATATAAAGGTCTTAACCCTGGCTCATTTCCAGTCCTTTTGTTTAGTCCTCTTAACTTGACTCTTTTCAAGTGCCTAATACCTCAGTGACTTATAGCTTGGTGCTCAAGGTGCCTTCAGTTCTACTGCCTCTCCTTACAGCAACTGAACTGTTCTTCAAACCATTTCAGAGGGCTGGCAAGAGTCCACCTGTTTAGAGGCAAAGCAACAAGCATAACTGAAGGACATTTAGGTGAAGATATCCTTGGAGTATTTAAATGTGAGAGCCATAGTCTAGCTGCTCTGGTGATTACTGGAGAGAAAGAAATTGCAGTTTAGGTGCAAGATGAGATACCCATAGAAGAATATTGTTGCTTTTAAATGGCAGATTGCACTTGGATGTTTTTTGGAATAATATGACTTTGATACAGGCATCATCACCTCTATGTTCTCCACAAAAACAAGATCAAAGGAAATGACATGTACACAGAAAACCAAAGAAGGAGTTACAGCAATGATATCTGAGAGTTCAGCAAAAGGAGGAGAGGGAGAAACCTAATGGCATGTCTCACATTGATCGACCTTGGAGCCTGTGTCTTGGAGATGAGTCGCTGATATACGCAGCATGCTGAGTATGGGAATGGTCAGCATTGACATCCAAGTCACGTTTGCAACGGAGTGTTGTATGGCGCTATAATCATGGTCCGACTATAGAAGAAAGAGACAAAGGAGGAGAGAGAAGAGGTGTGCGGCAGGCAGCTCTACTGAAGGTCTTCTTCAGAACAATTCTGTTAGAATAAGAAAAGAGATTTTTCTGACTCGCTCCACACAGTGGCTGACATTTTATTTTGTCGATAAAGACAACATGTAGTTATAACTATCATGTAATGGTGTGGGTGTATTTTCACTCATTATCTGCCACTTTACAACAGGTCTGCATAGGAGGAGTAACATGAGAAGCTTAGCAGCTCCTGTAGTATATGTTTACACAGAAGACATTTAGGCACAGTGTTGAACTTAGCTGTTCACAGATTCAGTACAGGACTAGTAATGCCTGTAAAACACACAAAATTAAATTTAAATGTGACTGGAGGTGCATTAAGGGGCATATATTGCACACAATATACATGCTTTTTTGTGTGTTCGCTGTAGACACAGCTTTAAATATCTCACCAGCACTTATCTGCCACACTCGATTACAATACTTGTACACTGGGAATTTAAAGGCACGGCACATTTTCCCGTAAATGTTTTGCAGATTTCATTTTTTTGATCTTGCCAGTAATGCTTTATATTCATGGCTCTGGGTACAGAAATGATGCAGTCCACCTTTAGTAGAGACGTCTGAGATTATAATAAGAATCAGACTCACTAAATTATGTTTGTAGCATCTGGTGCATAAGATGCACAGCTTTTGAGAAGTAGTTTCATCCCCCTTCTGTATGCTAACTCTTTCTGTTATCCTCCTGTGAGTTTCAATTTCCGTGTGTCCCTTTGTTTTTTAAAGGCAGTTTCTTTGGGGTTGATTTGGGTAAATGCTGTCCGGGTATCAAAACTAGGTCAGGGTATCAAGGCTTAGGTTAGAAAAGGCACTTATCAAAGAGATGAGAAGTTTATTGTGACTG
The DNA here is from genome assembly GCA_015108515.1 of Hemichromis elongatus. Lineage (NCBI taxonomy): Eukaryota > Metazoa > Chordata > Actinopteri > Cichliformes > Cichlidae > Hemichromis > Hemichromis elongatus. Next base: position 42,132 of record VUQR01034919.1, read on the forward strand.
ACAGAAATGGCTAATTGAGATATAAACCTAGTGAGATCTGCCTTTTGACCTTTAACTTCTTTCTGAGGTATTTAAGCTCTTTTTCCTTTCCTTAGTATAATATATGGCATCAAACCAGTGTCAGGGTTATGTCACTGTGCACACAGAGCGAGACGTTTCGCTAAAAGGAGGAACAAAGTTGTTGCTAGTGGCTCAGGGGCAAGTCTGCTAATTAAGCACTCTTCTCTCTTTAGTAGTAAATGTTTCTTCTCTGTCAACCTAGATTTGTTTTAACTATATATTGAGGGCTAAAAATAAACCATTCAAAATAAGGGTATATGTTTGAAATCTTTTTGTTTAATGCTTCCAGAGGAACTTCTATCACTGCTGCCTTAGCCTGTAGACTCAGAATAGGAAACAACTTTCAAGAGTGACTCTTAAAAGGTGTTTGGATAATGCATCTTTGTTGCCCGAGTGGCCCTGGTATTACAGGATCTTATTGATTTCAGACTCACCTCTGTCAAACCCCAAAGAACTGTGGATCCACAGAGGTGAGGAGAAAACTTGGCCATTTGCTTTTAGTACGTGTATCTATGTGTTGCAAAGGGAAGGTGCTTCAAAGCTCAGTCAAACAGAATAAACGTGAGATGCAGTGATGAACTTAAGGTTACTGTGCAGCTCTGACAGAGAAATGTATGGTGGCCCTGAAATGTCTGCATGGGCTGCAACTGCAGAAAACACCAGCAAATAGAAAAATGCTGAAAAAGGACAAAACAAATAGAAGTCAATTAAAACACAGAAGAAATTGAAATAAATTCCACAAAAGCTCCAAAACGAGAAAAACAACTCACAAAACACAAAGGAAGTGCTTTTGGGGAGATGATAAAGTGACGGAACAGTTGCTGAAGTGACGTGCTAACAGTATAAAGCTAATAGCCTATCTATAGTTTTACATTAATCATGCAAAAACACACATTACCAGCATGTTTTTCTCGTCAACACTAAAGAATCCTCTGCTTCTTCAAAATATGTCTCAGCTTCTCCAGCTGTTACATCCTGTTATTGTCTCCACTGTCCGCCCCCCCCCACTTCCTTTATGTTTTCATTCAACTTCTGGTGCTGTTTTTTTATTTCTTTTTTCTGGTGTTCTTTTTAAGTTGCCATAATTGAAATACAAGCTGAGAGAACAAATTTATCTGCAAATACGTCTCAAATCTAAGCCACATCCGTGCCTTGCTAAATATATGTGTGTGTTCAATGACACAACAAAAAAAACAAGCAAAAAAAAAAAAAAAGAGTTCTTTAGTGTAAGGGTCACTCTCATCACTCTTTTACTGAAAACAATGAAAAGCCAAACTTTCAGATATTCCTCCCAATATTAAATACATGTATGGAAATCAGTAACCCCGAGAAACATGATAAAACAACGTGGTTGACACCCACTACTACTGCTAGTTTTGCTCCCAAGCTACATCCATTCATTGACTCCTTTCAGCTACACCGAGCCTGACCCACATCCACAACAAAAAGCCCCCAAATGGAAAACACAACCTTTTGACCTGTAATCATAATTCCACCAGTAAACAGCCTTTCCCAGGCATGGGCTCAAATAGTTCCAAAGGGTACATTTAAAAATGTTTAGTACCTTTGTTTTCTCAAAGAGAATGCTTTGGGAGACTAAAAAAAACAAAACCAAACAAATGTAAAAATAAAAATGAAAAAAAAAATGCAGTTTTTATGGAAAACACGTGTTCTGATAAGCAGAGTTGTTGCCCAAAGGAATGGACAGCTTTGGAGCTGAAGAGATAATCTGAAATTCCTTCTTCTCTCTGGAGAAACCAGCAAGTGTTGCTTCCCCTGAGGGTGACTGAGGTTGCACAGCAATAGTCAGACAGCAGCGAGAAATGAGAAAAGGAGAAAGGAGATGCTACACTGGAATATCATTAAAATGCACGTGTGTTGCCTGTGTTAAATGGTAGTTTCATGTGTCAGCGAAGTGTTTTCAGTATAGCTACAACAGGGAGAACAACACTGGAAATCACTTTTATTATCCTGTTTCTTTGTGAAGCTGCTTTTGTAAAAAAAAAAAAAAATCCAAGTAACGAAGATAGATCTCTGAACCTGGCTTTCTTTTTAAAAAGGACTCTGTTATGTGAAGTGTGTAGGTGGCACTCATCAGATGATTATCAGATGCCAATGAGTGATCCAGGATAGTGCAGATGTAACCAATGGAAGAGCAGGAGGCGGAGGCTCTTCAGTTTGCAAACCAACGCAGGTTCTTTCTTGTGCTCTCTAGAGGGCCATCCCTGGCGATTCAAAACAGAGGCAGTGTAGGAATGTACTAAACATGAAGAGGAGAGATTATGTGATTTAAATTAAATTTAGCTTAATGCTATGAGCTAAATGTGATTGTACAAACTGGGCAATCTGCTGATGATCAGCGGTTCAACTGTCTCACTGGTTTTTGAGAGGGGTTCATTCACCATGGTTCTAAAGATGTTTTTTGACTACAAAACAAGCAAACAAACAAAAAACAAACAAACAGGTTTTTAAAAGCTGCAGTGTGCATTGGACATGGGCTGAGGGGGATGTGGAGGAAGAGATGGAAAAAGCAAAGCAGAGGAGGTGGAGAGGAATGCAGAAGATACTTTTGTGTGAGTTTCTTGATAGGCCAAGATTGGAAACAAAGCAAATACCACGACAAAAGTGAAATCCCAATAAATCAGCTAAAGCAGATAGCTGCATTTAACAGCACACCAAGCTCAGTCTCAGTGGCTTATTGTAATTTATAATTTTGTTAGACACATCTTTTCTCTTTTTTTTGTCCATAGATCACAGGCACATATGTTCCTTTATGATACATACTGTATATACTACAAGTAATGAGTGGTAAGATTTATACTATGACTAAAGAACAAGGAGAAAATGTGCGGTGAATAAAAGTGCAGACGGCTATGAATCAAGGATGAAATATTGTATGCCAGGTTAGGTGAGTTTAACTTATCAGGTGGTGTAGAGAAGTTTAGATGCTTTACTATAAATGATGAATCAATTTATTTAGTAAAAGAAGATATGAATTGATCATTTCATTGACGGTAACACAGTCAAAGGGAAAGGACTTTAAAGGAAATATGCCTCTTACTGTTACTGGGCAAGAGACCCTGACAGGTCGCCCAACCGTCACAGGGCAAACTTAGAGAGACAGATAAACATTGACACCTGAAGCCAGTTTAGAAGCACTGATTAGTGTGGAGCTGTGTAGGAAGGTTTTTTTGGGATTAGGAGCCTGGACCTTCTTGGTGTGAGCCTAACGCGCTGATCATTTCATTACTGTGCTGCCCAGTTAAATTAAATTAATAACAAACCTATTCCATTGTTATAAAAGATTTAAGATTTTTCAGAAAGTATTTCTGCATCACTAAAAATTTCAGTGAACACTTCAGGCTGATGATTACCAATTCAATTCAATTCAATTTTATTTATATAGCGCCAGATCACAACAACAGTTGCCTCAAGGCGCTTTATATTGTACAATAGTACATACAGAGAAAACCCAACAATCATATGACCCCCTATGAGCAAGCACTTTGGCGACGATGGGAAGGAAAAACTCCCTTTTAACAGGAAGAAACCTCCGGCAGAACCAGGCTCAGGGAGGTTGGGGTGAAGAAGAAAAGAACAGGATAAAGACATGCAGTGATGTTACTGTTTTTGTTTTTGTTTTTTCATAGGAAGTTAAAAAAAAACCCAACCCAAAACCTGTTAAAATTCATCGTAAAGCAAGTTCATGTCTCTGTCTCACTTTTATATGACACGCTATTTTTTATACTTTTCAGGTGGTTTAGTTAGTTAATCCTGATGTCCTATGTGTTTAATTTTCTGTCACTCTAGACAGAAAAGTGCTGTGGGAGCCAAAAGACAGACAGGAGTAATTGCTATAAGGGTGCACCACAAGATTAAAGCTTTCTGTCTTATATTGTGTATCTCTGACCTGTTTCTGTATTGTCTGCCAAAGAGCACCAGCAGGACCCGGGGCATGCTTACTTGTTTGGGGATCTGGGGAGCTTGGACCCAGGATCGGCATCTTGGGCTCTTTGTCTTGTTGGGAGAGGCCACTATGTTGATACACACGTGGTCTGCAGCATCCACAAGGTTTCCTAGCACTGTAATGAGATAACCAGTATTATCCACTTCACCTGTCAGTGATTTTAATAGTTCCTCCATTTCTAGTTGCCTGCTTGAATTTGTTACCCTGAAACCCTGAAAACCAGGACACTGCCCAGCCTCAGGGGAGTGTTGTCCCTGACTGAGTGAAGCTGTAGGGCACAGATCCCCTCCGGTTCTAGAGGAATGATCTGTTAACAATTGCACAGCGTACCCACGTTGGACCACATTTCATCATACACACCTGTTCCCCAACCTACCTACCAAATTCAACTAGAGTGTTTTTCTGGGCCACTGCGACCACACTCATACACTGTGGTGCTGATGGAGTCAGGCAGGGATGTAAGTGGATCCGAGATATCGACTCTGTTAGCAGTTTCATTTTTGTAGAGGCTTTTTTCTTTTTTTCAAAGATGCGTGTTTTTGTCTAGGCTTCGTTTGCGTATGAATAATGCTTTGTGGATGAATACTTTTCACATATTTCAGCACTGACTCACTGCACAGTCCCTGCTTACAAGAATAGCTTTCAGGTCTTTAGAGTGGATAGTGTGCAGTTAAAGGGACCCTATTATTGAGTTTAATGTAAATCTCTGCACGCTATCCACAGCTGATTGTGTTTATGTTTTATTTTTTAGCCTTTTTTAAAAAAAAAATAAAATTTATCATTTGATACATATTGCTGGTGAAAACTCGACTTTTCCTTGTGTTTTTGCTGTTTTTTGTTGCTTATTGTATTGTAAGGAAATCCCATGTGGTGTGTTTATCCCAAAGCTAGTGGAAATGCATTAGGTTTAGCTCAGGTAAAATACTGTACCCAGTGTGTATGTTTCCCCACACAGCAAATCCACAGCCTTCCTCTTTCCTCATATTATAATAAATGTGATATGACGGAGTCAGTATGTGGTAAAACTCCATGCCTCACTTGAGATAGTCATGCTGTTGAGAATCATCTCCCACGTACTGCATTTAACAGTTTCACATTTTCACACGTCAATGGGGAAAATCAATCAGAGGTATTTTACATATATATTATTGTTATATCCTTTATTTAGACAAGCAAAAATACTCTTTGTCCAGAGTCTTACCTCTTTAGATACTGGCAGGGTGCATTCATAAAGAGCAGATCACCATATTTCAGTGATTTACTGGCATTGCGTTAACCTTCACAACATTCAAAGGGCTGTTTTCTAACACTTTCTAATTATGGCATGGCATTTAAGACAGCACAAACATGTCCCTAAAAATTGCAACATAACTGTTTTTAGACATGTGACTATCAGACCATGAACATTACTGTAATGTTACATGTAATGTAACTGATTTTATGCATTCACTATTAATAAGAATTTAAAGAAAACAGTGAAGTCACTTAGGTGGAAATCTGTGCTATAAATGCTACACCGAACGTATGGAGACTTGTGAGTGATAGTAGGAAGTGCGTGGGTAAACAGATTGAAGCGAACTCTCTAAATAAACTCAAGTTAAACAAACATGAAACAGCAACACTAATTAACAGTCAATTACCAGTCAAAAGATGAAGAGAAGTGGATCTTTTAGCAGGATAATCACGTGAAGCCTAGCAGCTGCTGGAAAAATGTTTAGAAAGCTCTGAGAAATTCAAACACCTTTACCTGCTATACAGCTTGATACACTTCTCTGAAAAATTTTACCTGTTCATATACATAGCGGTCACTTTAATAAGAGCAAACTACCATGAGCCCTGACCTGCACAGAGATTTTATTGAGTTATTGAGGTCCTTGCCACTGGGATATACTGATATCTAAAGGCACGTCATGCTTTTTTATCTCCTCTGTAGTATCTCGGGGCTATCTCTTCCCCAGCTGTAAGCAGAGAAAGGCTAGCCCACTAAATCAAATTAGCTGTCTAATGGACAGAGATGAAGAGAAGGAGCAGGAGGGGAGGTAGAGTTGTGATATATCTGTAGGATTACACTGTTTTACCTTTTTTTGTGAATGGAAGTAGGGAGAGAGTGAAAGGGAATGAAAAAGGCTTGGTGGGCTGAGTAATTTTAACTTCTGGGGAATTTTTTTTCATGGATATATAAACAAATTACACCGATCCTCTCAGCACAAGGCTCGGGACAATCAATGGAACTCCAGCAGAGCAGCAGCACTGTAATAGACTTCATATTGCCTTACCTCTCTAATGGAATCCTTTGCATGAGCAGCCACGTCTGAAGTCTGGTACCGACACCCACACATAGAAATACAGTACAGGCAAATGAACACACACACACAGTGGAGGCAGAACAGTAATGGACTTATAAGACTGATTCGGTCTTGATATCTGAAAGTTAAAATCGGTACCCCGAAAACATGGTTGAAACCTCAATGTCACCTCCCTGATCCTGGCCTGGCACCAGTAGCAGTAGACATGGCCACACATCATCTTCTTTATGTACATAAACTTTTTTATTACTGTAGTCTTTCACCTGGAGTCAGGTGACACTTGTTTGCTTTATGAAGTCCTTGAATCAACCGAACCTTTGTCATCTTGTTGGCCGCGAAATCGTTGATCCAAGAATTATAACTGAGAAATATTTGGCGTGAGGCCTTTTCCAGATAAAAATCAGTAAGGCTTTAACAGACATGCAAAAATACAGAGTCGAGACTTATGATACTAATAATCTTTATGGAAAATAGAGGAAGAAAACAAAGTTACGAGTGATAAAGCATGTCATTGTTTATTGGAAAAGAAAGCACCTGTTTTCTCTTGTTCAAAGGATTTGGATCAATTTTGTGGAGCTTTAAGTGTTTGAGAAATCAGTGCCATCTCATTTTCTTATCATTTGCTTTGCATGAAAACATCTTGTGTCCTTGAAGAATGGATGAAAAAAAATGCAGATGAAACTATCTTGGCATTTCCAGCATCATCCTCTGGCTTTGGCTGTGTTTTCTTTTCTATTCTCTCCTACGTGTTTTGTCTATTGTGTGCTTTATTTATTTGTGGCCATCATCAGCAACCGAACCAAAAAGCAAGGGTAAGAGAGTCACATCTGAATATTATTCAGCTAAATGGGCCTGATAGATTCCTGTAAGTATGGGCTGTAAAAGCTTTCTTTAGAGAGAGAGAGAGAGAGAGAGAGAGAGAGAGAGTCTCCATGTCTGGCAACTTAAAATATAGTAATTTGCGAATGCTGGCTGTCTCCAGTGAAAATTCACAGCATAAATTGCCTGTGTGTGGGCTGTGTGTGGGCTTCCCATGCACTTCTCATGCACTGGCCATACATAACCTGCTATAGAGTGAAAATTACATGGTGCAGTTTATTGGCTCTTCTAACAAATATTTTAATAGTTTACTGAGCATCAGTAAAGGTGTACATTTCCTGTCAGGGCAAAGGGTTTTTTTTCCCTGTGGAGAATTTTCATGTCATTTCCTTATACAGGAAAATACATCATTTAAATCTTACATTAAAAGAGCTTTACTACCCAAAGCAAATAAATTAAGACATGCTGGGAGCCACTTGGGGAGGCATTCTACAATATGTCTCACTGCAAACCAAAATTTTGTATCTGCATCTGTCTCAGAGTGTGTGTGGAGAGCACCTCACCAAAGGTGCTAGCCTCCCAACAAGATGGCTCTTTGCCTCACTAAAGGGGAAAACTTAACAAAAAAAAATCAAAAGAAACATGAACATGAACCAATTTTTAAACATATAAAAACAACCCAAAAGTTTCCTGTGTGTCCTCCCCTCTCAATTTCTCCGCCTACTTTCCTGTCTAACTGTACTGTCCTGTCAAAAAAGGCTAACAGCTACAGCTCTTCTTACTTTGACAAACACAGCGTTTAGTATTTTGTGGCGATAGGGTTCCGTTAGTCCCCCAATGGCACCAGCTTTTCTGTTAGAAAATCATCTTTGTATTATGTGCCACTGTTTTTTTTTTTCCAATGAATTAATAATATTTACAATTACTTGTCAGTTTGTTTTTTTTTA
>VUQR01034919.1:50250-60640 GCA_015108515.1 Hemichromis elongatus
TTTTTTTTTTTTTTTTTTTTATTAGTAATGTGAAAAGTGAGTGTTGTCAAAACTAAAAACAGGCTTCAGGCTCCCTTCCAACAGTCAGGTTAATGGAGGACTTGATGCTGACTTTATGTTTCTCTTTGCAGATATGAGAGGGGTATCTATTCATTTACCACATTACCTTTGTTGAAAAAATCATCTGCTTTATCAGGTCTCTGTGAATGTGGTTTAATCAGTTTCAGATTGTGATTCTGATGATGCTAAATCCTGATTGGTGGAAATAAGATGGCGACCTATCAGCTTCAAAGCAATGAAGTGGGAGGGGGGTGGGGGGTGGGAATCAACACAATGTAAAACATTGAGAAGTGTTTAAACTTTAGCAGGAACTAGTCTGTTCTTTACAATCCCATTATTATAATTTAAGTAGCTAGTTAAATATTTAGACAGGTTATAGTGATTTTCAATCCGGTCACAGATGAAATTCTTCATGTGGAAGAAACTACAAATTTAAAACCTCAGTTCAAGTCTCAGGTTGATACTCTTTGGCAGGAATATCAGTTTATTTTATTTTAAAATTCATAATGTCAACTTTTTTTTTCAGTACATCTTGAGCAAGCTTGTGCAATGTAATCCCCTGCCTCGCTGAAGGAATTGGTGTATAGAGCAATGGACAGGAGGAGGATGGAGGACGGAAAAGAACAATAATGGTCCCTGCAGTTCAGCATCTGCTCATTAATCATTCATTGGCAGCCAAGTGGCAGCAGCAGGGAACACAGTGAGATTTCAGGTTACGGTATCAAATCTCAGTTTATAAATAGAATAGTTATGGAGCAAGTTGGCAGAATACCATCACTCAAAGCCCCCTCCTCCCACAGGTTCCTGACTATTCACAGGATTTTTTTATGCAGGGTTTGGCTAGCATGGAGTAATAGGTAACCAGACTTTTACTTTTCCAGCTGTGGCTTAAACGAGCATTCTCTCCCTTGATTTCGCACCAAGTTGTGTCAATGTCTGTGTACACAGCACCGCATTTGATAAGAAAATGCTTTCCCCAGTCTTGTTTGTGATAGCAATGCTTCACTGCCACTCATCGCCATCGTTCAAGGACAGCCTGTCGGCTGATGAAGAATGGCAGAGTCCTAGAGCATAAGCTCATCTCATGGCAGAGGTGATGAGAGGGGGGATGTTCGATCTTTCCTGCCTCGCGCTCCCAGAGACACGCTGGTGACAAGTGACACCTTCTATTGATTAATGCTCCATGAAAATGCCATATCTAATATGCGACGCAGATACTACACTGTACAACAAAAAGGCTCTTATGAATTATTTGTTAAATTGACACGGGACTGCTTCTTGCTCATCTTTCTCATTTCACTTGCCGCTTGACTTAATGACTTAGTATTTCTACTTGGCAAATTTGATCATGTTCAGAAAGCAAAGCACTGAGGTTAGAATTAAGGGTTTACTCCGCTATTCAACCTGTGCCAGAGATGTAGCTTTAAGCGGGCAGCTTTAGGGATAAGTAGCAACATCTTAACCTGAACTCAAACACCTTTACAACACACCAGTAAGTGCAATGAGCAACCATCAGCCTATTGAGACTAACTGGGGCATTAACCCGGACGTTTGAGCCTTGGCATTTCAATCATTTTGCTGTAAATTGACTTTGGCAGAACACAGAATTTGGTCTTCCTGCTATTTTCCTTCTTCTGTTCTCAGGCCTTTCAGTTTCTCTTTGAACATGTTGTTCTTCAAACTTTAGCACATGTCTTTGATGTCTGGGTTTGGTAAAAGGGGGGCGGAGGGCTTAGAAAAGAAGTATTTCATGCATAGATGAGATGTCTGCACATGGAGGTCTGAAGTACCTGCAACAAGTAATTGAATGCGTCTCTCAGCTGTATTTCATTGCTGGTGCATGTGTGACTGAATGCAAGCGCGGGGCAATTCAAACAGAAGGTTGAATGCTTTCACAAGACCGCTTTAATGCCATTGCACATGTGCCCAACATCAATCTTACTCCTAAACATTAGAGGAAGAAATATTTTTAACCACACCACAGCTCCTGATGTCATCCTTAGACTCTTTGTTCAAAAAGGTGCTTTGCATTTGGCAGTCCGATGTCTTTGTGACTCTGAGCCAGATACAGATATGAAAATCAAACTCAGAAATTATTTATTAATCCCAGAGGAAATAGTGTAAGGGAAAGCATAACTGCTGTAAATGACAGTCAGAGATAAGACAAGAAAAGAATGAAAGCCACTGATCCCAGATAAGAGTAATGTGGTTGGGTGTTGTGCAGGGCCAGCAAGCATAAGCAGGACATCAGTCAATCAGTGTATGTGGGTGGATGTACATGTTGGCTGCAACATTAGCTACAACATGATTGACATGTTAGAGCTGGGGATGCAGCAGGCCATAAGCTGTTAGAAAAGAGGCGACCACCACATCACTCAGCTGTCAAGAGGCTAGTTATTGGGTAAAGTATGTGATGTACAGTGTCCTGCTCCACGTTATGGCAGGGTCCATGTCACAGTCTCGTCTGGGCTGACAGCGGGAATTTATTTTTTCACCGCCCGGCAACAGGAATGTAAGGAGTCCTTCACAAATGACACACCCAGTCTGCACAGTTTTTTTGAAACGTGGTCGGCATTTTTAAAAGAAAGGTCTTGCAACATTTATGTCGACCTATAGTAGTGTTAATACCGGAATACGTTGCTATCAGGCGTGTCTGGAAAGAGGGTGAGATCTTTTGAGACTCTAAGCAGGTTGGGTGAAATAGTTTTTTGATCCTGTGAACTTTTCAGTGAAATGGTTACTTATAGAAATATCAGCTAAAGACATCTCATTTTGTAATTAGTCATTCCATTTGCTGTGTTACAGGTTTATTCCTCTGTATGACCGCTTTGAGAAGTCCTGCCATTGCGGAAGTGTCGACTGTTCCTTTGATTGATGATCTTAGGAACCAATTGAATACAACTTGTTCAATCCGTAAATTTTGTAGATGCTTACAAGGAGCATATGTTTATATTATTATTATTAGTCGTAGTAAAAGTAGTTTTAACTTGATTAAATAGTAGCGCTACTGACCTTGATAAAACCTTCTATTATTAATATCATGAAAGTGATCTGATGCTGCCCAGCTCTATAAGCAAGTCAAAGCAATATCATGTAAACTGTGAAAGGCTTTAACAACCATGTGTAGACTGTTTGTATGCGCTGTGTGCCTCACTACGTACTGACACAAACTTTTCCTCGTGTAGGGAGCAGTAACGCTCGTGCGAACTTTCACTTTCCTTACTGTGTGTGCTACAAAGCACATCAGATCTTTCCTGATATCCAAGCAGTAGTATGTTTTCCATCCCGCTCACATTGCAGAGCTAAGCCTCTCAATTAAATATCTAACTTACCGAGCTAAAATGAGATGACTTCACTGAGATGCCTACTGCCCCTTTCCAAAACTGGAGGAAATGGGTTGCTGTTTTTCTCTAGCACATGCTTGACTGAGCTATATGATCTGGTATGATGTGATCATATGCTTGTGTGTGTGAACATGAAGTGCTTGGCATTTGGCACCATAGCTTTTCTTTTCCCCTTGTCCACATCTTTTAGTCCTTATGCTTTCTCTCCACTTTCATACATGATTCTTTTATTACTTCTGGGCTTCTCGCTCAATTTCTCCACCATCTACCTACAGTATTCTTCTTTTTCTCCCTCCTCCATCACATCCATAATGAATTTGGGTCTGTGGTCTGTGTGGGGTCCAAAGCTTCTCCTTACTGCTGCCTCCCCAACCGGGTGCTCCCACGGTGCACCAAATGCCTCTCTTGAATATTGAATAAACCCCACGACCACCTCCGTGCTTCCTAATCAACATCGGCGCTATTTTCTAACTATTACTCTGCACGGGGGCCTGGGGCTCTGGGAGGATGGTTGGGCTTTGAATCTGTTGTGTTGTGAGTGAAGGTAGAGATAACAGGCACAGGCAGGTTGAGCATTTGAGGTTGTTTTATACAATTTTGATTACAAAGCCTTTCCTCTCAGCTTTAGAAAGTACTTGATCAATGTCTCATACTCGATTGTATGCATGTACTTGATTGCATGTATATAACATTCATCGTTGCCCCTGACTGCCTGCAGAAATATAAGCTGTTTTATGCAGGAAATTCATAAAGTTCATAAAATTCACCCATATTCAGAGTTCAGCATAGAATATCTTGTCCAGGAGTGCTTCCTTTAGCACGATGTTGCATTGAGTTAAAGCTGATTGATCGACTGAATATATGTTAGTAGAGATCATTCATTGCCCTGACTTTTGCACTACCTTCTAATTATATCTCATTGATGTACTGACTTGTAAGGGATAAATAACATAGTTAGAAATTTTTATGTTGAGAGCAGTCGGATTTTTAAAACAGGTGTTTCAGTTGTGCACTTACTCTGTGTTGAAGTATTGATCACTGCTTTTCCCCAATGCTTGGACTTATTGATATCTTCACTTAACTTAACCGCTACTGGATCAGAGTTAAACATTGATCAGATAACATACATTTCCTCTAAGTGTGAGGCGTATGCCCAGTTTTTGTGCCTTTTTGTGTATCGGACTCATGGGTGAATGCTGTCCGTTGTCCAAATCCACTGTTGGTACAAAAAACATGCAAGGTATTATTGTTATTGTGTGAGCTAAAGTTTAGCTGTCATTCATGTTTTATCTAACTTCTCTGTGAAAGCCACGTCATTATTCAAAGGCCAACGTCACAATTAGCACCAGCAGATCTTTTACAAAACAGTCCCGCTAGGAACAATCAATCCTATTAGACCTGCCAATATGAACAGTTACACTCATGCATTTTCCTTATTTCCTATGGTGGTACGGCTATAATTGCACTTTAATTTATACATCATTGATAACCAATCCCATGCTAAATCGGGAAAATGCAATGCAGATGATGCAAAGAGACAGTTTAACATCTAACCAAGCTGATTTGCCCTTTAGTCTGCATTTTTTTACGTTGTTACAATTATTTATTTTTCAAGCACCATATTTCACAAGCTAGTTATCAACTTACCTTCCAGTTTTCCTAGCGTGACATATACACTGATGCTGCTAACCATCTTTTATATAGCCAGTATAGCCTAGTAATGTTGAATGACAGATATATCAACCTGGCTCTATTACTATGAGCCTGTTAGCTGTAATAGTCAGTGGCTGTGTTATTACATGGTCATAGAAATAATATAAGCACCTACCTGAGCCTAAACTATTTGACTCCATTCACTTCATTGACGTCCAGAAAATCAGAGGAGAAGCAATGATTACACTGTGAGCAACAGGATGCGGACTATCATCGCTGTCACTGTTGTTAAGCAGTGTGCTGGTTTCTGGTGATTGGTTAGGGAAAATTAAGCCCCCTCCACCATGGAAATCAGTTAATGTGAAGGCAATGTATGAATGAAAATGGAAATAGAGTGAAACTTGGGTCTGGTATCAGGCAACAGAGAAACAACAAGTGACAGGCTGAGATGGTAAGTGCCACACAATTAGATGCAGAAATATGTATTCACTAAAATATAATGATTAAGCAGTAAGATTCCTATCTTGCTACCTTTTATTTTCTATTCTGGGCCCTTCTGTCATTTTTTCATTCAAACATGAACATAAAACTAGCTTGATTGTGCCTTGAATAAGTTCAAACTGAGAAGCAGCCAAGCTTTTGTATTCACTTCAAATAGATAGTGATAAGCAGCTGTGTATTCAGAAAGTCTAAATAGATCACCACTGCGATGGTATCCGTGATTCACCTCAAGTCTTCAGACTAACATTATTTCTCAGTAGGGCCAGACGGGTCCCCAGTTGTTACTGAGAGCATGTGACCTTGTAGAGAGATGAGAGGAAGAAGCTGCCGGGAGCCCATTGCCTCAGTTTTAATTATTACTGTTACAGGAAGGCTGCTGTAGTTTTGTGAGACCTGAAAGAAAGATGGCCTTAGTGTGTGTGTGTGTGTGTGTGTGTGTGTGTGTGTGTGTCAGCATGTGAATGCATATGCCTTAACCTGTCCATGATCTGAGTGTACATGCACACCGTAGTGTAAATCTGACATCAGAGCTCTCCACCAAAAACCCTTCTATTTGTGACGGTCCTCTTTTAAACCTCTTACATAACCCACTGTTCTCAGATGTGTGATATCATAGAACTATTTTTGGTTTTTCCTCTAAAAAAGGATAGTCAGACTTGTCTATTCTTTAAATAATATGCTGGATATCCCTCTCATCTTTATACTTTTAATGCACTGTCCTGAATCGTCCAAGCTCCAGTTAGCTGCAACGCTGTCCTTAAATAATGCTGTGCTTCTTTAAAATGTCAGCTAAAGGAAGCAGGCAGTAGGCAGAAATCTAGATAGGAAAAAGATCTAGAATTTGAAAATAGTCTTCCAACCAAACAAAAATGTAACTGAATAAATGCTAAAAAATAAGTAAATTCAAGCCATGCCTGAATGTGGACTTATTGTGGCAATAGTGCAATAGCCATATACTGAAGCATTAAGTTATTTGAACCCTCTGACATGGATTCATTGTGCAAAACGAGTTTCCATGAGAATGAGACTTTTTTTTTGTTTTAATATGCCCGACAACATGGTTAGACGTTGATATTATTGTTTACTTTTATGGTCAGTTTTTATTCACACTAAAGGGACCAAATGATTCTGTGCCATCACAGAGTTTATTTAATAAAAATATATTACACCTTTATATCTCAAGTCCTTTACTCAAACACGTCTATGGCCGCGTATTTATGAACTCTGAAAGATCTAGTTTTACCTCTAAGAATACAAGAATGAAAAACTGATTCCTTATATTGTACTGATGTTTAAATTGCATTTTTCTGTGTGTAAACATGAGCTGAATAACATGCTTTCCTTGTGAACAGAGAAAAAAAAATCCCAAATTTGGTTGTCCGATATGTTTGTGACATCAAAACATGCTGACAGAATGATGCTGCATCGCTGTGTTTTTTTTTTTAAATGATTGATTTCATGTTTTGTAAAACCTTATTGCAGAGAAGCAATCATAAGAGGACTGGTTTAAAAATTCCATTAGCTCTTATTGTAGATCCATGGACGTATCTCCCAGTGTGGGTGTACCAAATAGCCTTAGCTAAATGGAGATTAAGGCAATGCTGGAAAGACCCCTTGAAGCCCTTTAAGACTGGTGTGTAATTTTGGATTTAGCAGTGGTTGCGAGATAAAGGCCTTTCTTTCTGCCTAATTGATGTCTGTAATCCATGTGTTGTTTTAAAAACCTGTCTCACTGATGTGCGAACACAAACCCCCGTGGCTTTGTGCAGAAAGTGGTGATTTAGTGGGCCAAACTGAGGGTCTCCCACTGGTCGGAGGAAGACTTTTATATTCGGGGATCTGCTGAAATGGAAACCCTGCAATTTGCCTACATTTACTTTTAGTATAAAAATGCTACTGTAAATGGGTCAGAACAGCACAAACCCTTTACATTGTATTGCTGTTTAACCATATCAGGATACCCAGTCCTTTTTAAAAATTCCTTTATTTTTGAATTATATTTAAATTGATCTTTTAGTTTTGCTCTCACATTTTCGTCATTCTTATTCAGTTACGTTTCCAGTAATAAGTTATCAGCAAGTGTACTGTTATAACAGCAGCACAGCGACTAATGAAGAGTGAAGATGTCTAGAAGTGGATGGAGGCTTAATGAGAAGATCACATTCATCACTAAAGTTAGGAGGTGCTTGAACTCCTCGACGCTTTAGTACGCTTTTCGGAAATCTACTGATTCACCTTTTGGTCTCAGTCAGAATAATATCCTTGGGTTGATCACTATCATGAATCACAAGTTCTGCTTAATCTCTACAAAGTATGTAATTAACCCTGCACTGATTCATATCGCTCATTAAATTAACACAAATAGGACATTGAAAATAGAGCACACTGTCTTATTATCTCAGCTCAGCTGCTGCTGCCTAAATGTTAAAGTACCTCTCAAATCTCTGCTCTGAGAGTTATTCAGGGTTTTTAAAGATGCATGCATAATATCAAAGACATGCCTGTGTCCATCGTTTAAAAGACACGTCTCGATAGTGTCACCTTTCTCTCAATATAATGGCACAATGCTTCCTGTGAGGTAGTGCTATACATTCAAACAAAATGTGGAAGGCTAAATAAAATGATTAAGTGACAGATCTTTGTCTGTGTGGGTGCACGCTGCTTCTTATCTGGGAAATACTAATGCTAATGCAAAAATTAATTACAGCCATGTTTGCCTTTGGATGAAATTTATGACCTATTGTTGAAAATGTGCTACAATGTGGGAGAGAGAGAATAAAACTTGATTAGCATAGAAATGACAAATGAAAGGTGGGGTGGGTGGAGAGTTGTGACTGTTGTTGGTAAACAGCTTGTTTTAGACTGAGAGGAGGCTTTAAATTGATATTCTTGTATTTTAGAGTCGCAGCTGTGCAGGGGAGATGCATAATAAATTACTAAATAACTCTCAACTGTTTTAATTGGACCACATCGCTTTTAGTTGTACACCCAACTATGCTGCCACATGGGTTATGCTCGCACGCTGTGTCCCGTTTTCATTTCATCAACTATGGAAAAATACTACATAGTCGGGTCCACTTCGTCTTTGCGAGCCTTTGATTTACCCGCGATGTGCCTCAATAATGCATCTGTTGAACTGCATAAGACTAAAGTGGGTGTCTGTGTGTGTATGTGTCAGTGCTGATTCAAAATGCTTACATTTGAAGACAAAAAATGCTTTCAACTTACCAACACGCAGATGAATTAAATTGCTAAGCTGCTTTTCCCTTTTCATCTGAACGTACATCAACACATAAGAACAGGCACCCGCAAATCTAAACCTACCATATTCAAGCTGCCGTGTGGTCCAGAACGCTTGGGGATGATAGACAGCTACCTCAACAAACTGTCGACATCTCCCACTGAAAGCCTCAGGAGATTCTAGGCATTTTCTAGTAAACCGTCTCTCTTGCGGAGACCTGGTAGCCCACTGCAGAAAAATAAAGCATAAACACCATTCTGATGTGGAGATGATAGCGAGGGCTTGGCCATGTCATCAGAAGCGAGAATAACTCCATCACAAGGCATCTCTACAGTCAGCACCAGAGAGAAACATGAGAAAGGCTGATCTGAAGACACAAAGCTACAACACCAAGAAAGACAGACAAAAGTGAAGATGCTTTGTGTAACACTGTGCAAAAATCTGGAGTCCCTGCTCATTTCTTAGAAAAATGGGAAAATTATGTTGATGTTTGTTGAAACATGCAAACATACATACAGTACATTAATACAGCATGTACGGCAAAACAGATTTTATACAACTCTAATGAGGTTGAGGGTCATTTTGTAGCGCGAAGCACCTTTATTCTTTAACACAACCTGAACTCTTAGGCTTTTACCTCTCTCCTGATGTCCCAGACATACTGACAACAGTTCGTACCAACAGTTTCAAAGTTGGATTCACTAATCTATAAGACCTCTTGCCACTGATTTTGGTTGAACTTCTTGTGTAATTTGGCATACCTCAGCCTTTGCTCCCTGTTTTCCTTCCTCAAAAATGGCTTCTTGACAAACAACCTTCCATTGAGACTATTTCTGATGTTTCAGTGAACAGTAAGTGGATCAAGTTAAGGGAAAGATATATCTCTCAAGTCCTTCATCAGCATTTTGCTGGATTTCCTAAGAATATGACTTTCAGATACTCGTCATCTGCTGTAGATGTTTATTTATTTTGGCCACGCACTTCTTCTTTTGTCCTCCACACACTGAAGAGAGAGAGTTATGACAAGTTTTCAGCTAATAGCTGTTTGCGAGTCACCTTGTTGGTGCCAAAATACTATTTTATGCCTGTCAAACTGTGTTATCTTTGGACTGAAAATGGAAGAAATTCTGAGTTTTTGCAACAGGCTGCTGGCAACAAAGTGCCTCAACATAAAGAAATGGGGGTGGAGGTGTGTAAAGACCTTTGCACAGTACTCTACCGGTCCTACATGCCAGACAAGTAGCCTTCTGGACACTAAAAGACACATAAATACACTCACAGTATGAAAAGTCATGCATGAATGAGTGTCACATTCTCATGATTTAAACCCTGAACTGAGAGGAGTCACTGAGTCCTGCCTTCCACTTCATTAGACTCATTGACACATTCTTAAACAGCGCCCCTAACAACAGTAGCTCAGGTGAAGCCAACACAATCTGACATTTTGCTGTCGGGATTATTTGTGATTGTTACTTTTAGCCTTAACTGATGCACTCCATGCTCACTATATCACTTCTCCTCCCCCCCCCCCCCCCCCCCCCCCCCCCCCCCCCTCCCCCCCCCCCCCCCCCCCCCCCCCCAAACCACAACA
>VUQR01034919.1:60660-78950 GCA_015108515.1 Hemichromis elongatus
CTCTCTCTCTCTTTTCCCCCCCCCCCCCCCCCCCCCTTACAGCTATCCTTTGCAGCGACAACCCCTGTTCTAGCAGACAAGAAAAAATACCCCAACTTCTTCCGTACTGTTCCGTCAGACAATGCAGTGAACCCAGCGGTGGTGAAGTTTCTCAACTTCTACAACTGGAGCCGTGTGGGGACCCTCACACAGGACGTTCAGAGGTTCTCAGAGGTCAGTTCATGCTGTTTTCATTAATATATGTTTCTTTTTTTCAGTGCTGTTAATACTCCCTGTTTAGTGTTGACCAAAAGTTCAAGCACTAAAAAAATCCATCGTCTATATCAAAGACAACAGTGGCACTACCTTGTCATTAATACTAAAACTGGGTGAAAAGTTAATTTGACTGACAGTGTGAATACTCTTAGCGATTGGAAGGAATGCTTTTTATTTATTTCTTTTCTACTTATTGTGGATAAAATATACATATACCAAGTGCGAGAGGAGTTAAAATCTCCCACTGGTCGAAGAATATGTACATAATTAATAACAGAGCTTTGCATTATCACCTTCAGCGCTCTCAGTCCCAACAGGGATTCATGTTTACCAGGCGTTTGTTCTTTTTTTAAGTTTGCGCGATAACGGTGCTGTTTACCAGCGTTTATGTGTGCTGTCCTCCTATCGCCTCCCAATGGGAGAGATGTTTTTGTTTTATGAAGGTAAAGGTTAAATCACAAAACAGTGACTATATTATCATTCAAGGAGATTTCCATCTTGGCTTATGCAGATGAGGAAGCCAGTAGAAACAACACTCTTACTATTAGTTAAAAAAAAAATCACCATTCAGATGTGGATGGATTACATGGAAATGGTTTAGGCTTGTGCACTGTACAGCTTTCACTACTGAATTAACATTGTCAAGTCGCATAAAAGGATGCATACTGGATTATTAGGAAATGTAAAGGTAAAAAAAGATGCACAAATATTTCCATCCACTTGTCAAGAAACAGATGAGAGCAGAACAAAACCAAAGAACAAGACTTCTTTCCGTATAAATTGATCCTCATATATTATCAAATAAAGATACATGTAGTTGAGAGCAATGCGATTCAGAGTTGAATGTCCCAGCTTGTTGGCTCCACCTCCAGAAATCTGACAGATTTTCTCACTGCTTTTAACCAAATGGAGGCGTCGTGTCCACCTCCTGTCCATGTGCGTGATTGTATTTTTCTCTAACTTACTAAAACGGATGAGCTGACATTCACACCCAACTGCTCTCCACTTTAGATATATAAATATATATGTTGTAGTTTCTGTGTATATAACCGAGACCAAACACAGTTGTATCCTTTTTTTTTTTTACACCCATGTCCCTTAGCCTTCAGTTGTTGTCATTCAAAACTAATATGAATGCAGTTTATTGCATGTATAAAGAGATAGTTCTTACTGAAGATAAACCAGCCCTCAGCATCAAAGACAGTGACGCACTGGGAAAATATATCTAAAATATTTCCTGCATCGCCTCCAAAACTGAATTCCTGCTCCAGCTGGAAGCAAATTCTGAGAATTGCATGATATTTAGTTCCTATTATATTTACTACGTTCCAT
Organism: Hemichromis elongatus; assembly: GCA_015108515.1. Lineage (NCBI taxonomy): Eukaryota > Metazoa > Chordata > Actinopteri > Cichliformes > Cichlidae > Hemichromis > Hemichromis elongatus. The sequence continues at coordinate 62,248 of VUQR01034919.1, forward strand.
CTGTTCTTTTTGATGTTCCTCTCCCATTAAATAAGCAGAATGCCGAATCCAGCCTACATTACTAGAGCTGGCAGAAGTAATGCATGGATAGATGAAGAACATTATCTGTGTTGACTCAGCACTTGTAGCTAACTCTCTTATGATAATGTTGGAACCAAAATATATATCAAAGCTGGAGGACATATTTTGGAAGCTGCGGCAAGTTGGATTTCAGCTCAGGAACAGGAGGCACACAATCGTTTGCACCCCATGCAAAAATCCCTTCTATTATTAAAAGCAGCTAGCAGCTTTTTAATATAAGAGAAATGGGAGAAACAACATTCAAATTGATCCACACCATTAGATAAAGATATTAAAAGCTTAAAATCATATTATACCAAAATGGATGCTAACTAGCGAGACAAACACATTCCTGTTTGTAGGAGGGTCGAACATTAGGAAACATACCGATTCATCACACGTTTGGAGAACTACACAAACTCGCGGCACAAACATATCACATCGGCAGCACAGGAACATTCTGCTAAAAGAGCCTTGTCAGAGGCATTGAAGGCATGAATTTGAGAAACATATTGTGAGCTCTTGCCTCCAGGCACTGGTTGAAAACAAAGTGCTCAGCGGCTAAAGGGTGGGTGGTGGAAGTGGGGGTGTGTATAAGAAGTCTCAGTGCAAATCTCAGAGAGACCAAATCCCTTTATCGCTCCCCTCCTGAAAGCACCAAGGAGCTTAGGATGGGAGGAAGACAGACGGCACGATTCAATCAACCTGCCACGAGATTGGCCTCTAATCCCGATTTACAAATATGCAAGCATTGCTTCGGTACTTTATGATTCCCACAATCCTCTGTCGAGTTCAGAACGTACTCTTCTTTGGTTCATCGAGAAATTACTCCAGCTCGCTACCAGAAGAGATATAGAAGTTAATGTTATTTGAATCATGCAAGAAAACAGACATAAACAGTAAAACTCTGAATTTGATTCTTACCTATTAATAACGCTATTCCAGTGTTACATTAGGAAGTTTTAAATGATAATTTTATGAATTCATATACACTTTTATATGAATTCTCTGAACTGCATATATATTATATGAAGTTGTTCATATGTTATACTCTTAACCTTCACAATTATTTTAGTGTCACTTGTTAGTTATCCTTTCCTAGTATCTAAAAACACAGAAAGCCAGTGTCCTCCCACTTCTTGAATGTGAAAATATACAAATACACCAATACACAAATATACAGAATCAGCACAAGAGTGGGCAGAGGTAGTCAGAAATATTTCTTGTGAAAATGCTTTTTAAGATTTAATTAATTCTGCACATGTAATTATATAATGAGAAATTCTAAGAACCGTCCCAAAGAAAAAGCTCATTTATTTTACTTTAAGAAAATTTCATATCTTTGCAAGTTGATTATCAATTTGTGTATCTGCTGTACTGAATCTAAGATAAAGTATGCATGGGTGTACATAGGCGTTTGCATCTATGTAATGAGTATACTACTGACGTGATTTTAATTTCCATCACCTCTACCCCTGCATTCATCACCCTGTGATATACTCTGTCCCCCTGTTGATCAACAGTGCGCTTTCCCTGGGAGACTGCTCACAAGGTTAATGTTATGTAACACTTACAGATTTAGTCAGTGGCTTGCACATCACAGGCGTAAACATACAGTATGGTGTCCCCTGAGAGTGTAACCTGTAAGCAAAAGCGAGCTCATCACTGCTATTTTTAGGCGCGCACACACACTCACGCATATCGACTTTATAGATGAACACTGATTTCCTGTAACGGTTTGTCGTTAATTGTATTGAGAAAAAAGAATAACAGAGTAACAAAGAGTAACAGCTAATGTAGGTATTTGGAAATATGAGGATGACACACACACACACACACGCAGCAATCAACATTATTGAGATTGCCAGACAAACAGGGCTCACCCAGGAACAGGAGCAGCAATCAGCTGTCAGTCAGATGACAGACCTGACTGAGAGCAGGATTAAGACTCTGTCCTCTGTCTGCATCCCTCAGGGCTTAAATGTGTAAATAAACTATGACGACTTATAACTCTAGCACAAGTTACCATCCAGACACCCACTCCCACTTAGTTCCTGTTCCATTATATCATCGCATAAACAGTATTCCTAAAACTTTTTGTTTCCAAAGCACAGTGTTAGGATAAGGGTTTGGGACTAGCGTTGGGGTTATCACTGATGATGTCTTATGTCTCAGAGAGTTAAATGGCATAGCCTGTTTGTCTCAAAACCAAAACTGGACAGACAAGAGATTTTGCTTTTCTTTGCATCAAATGACTCAACATGTGACTCAACTCTGGTCTTGAACAGCTTGCTGTCAAAGAGTGGAAAATGAATGGTGGCTGCCAGGTGAAGCTCAGTAGAAGCTTGGTGATGCTGGGACAGTGAGCCCAAATGTTGAAGTAAAGAAAATCAAAGCTGTTATTGTCGTTACCAAAGAAGGAGGCTTTAACGGTTTGGAAACACAGTGCCTCGCTGTATTTTTTTTTTGTTTTAAATATATATATTTCTCTTTGATGATAAATAATTTTGTCATATGTCCTCCAGAAAGCTTTCCATCCTCATCTCATTTTGACATAGTTTCTGTTCATATACATATATATGATGCACATATTAGTATTGTGTTAACGTGCTTTCTAAATGCTACTACTTTACATGCACTGGGTGCATGTGACAATCAATTTTTTTTTATAATGTGTGTGTTTGTGTGCGTGGACGCATGCTCACAAGTGCAATAGGATTATTTCTCTTCTGCATTCGCTCTCGGGGATTCCCAGGCTGCCCCAAACAATGGTGGATGCTTTTGTTACGCAGGAAAGCTGCTCACTTTTCCCCCTCCTACCAGCTTTCAATCCATCTGTCCCCTCCGTCTCTCTCGCTCTGTCTAACCGAGTCAGTCCAGCAGAACAGGGATGCATTTTTTCTTTTCCGTCTCGGTGGAAGAAACACAAAATCAAACCAATAAAATCCTTTTGTGCAATGGGTTTTACTCCTGCAAGTGAACGGCTTTGTGTGTCAGCCCCTGCGTTCTTTGTGAGTGTATTTTGTAGTACAGCAGACATGTTTGTCCCACACACCTTTTACAAAACCAGGCTAACCAGCTGCCGTCACTTTTCACGCTGAAGTTAGTTTCCTTTTATCCTTTAGGATCAACACTCAATGCAACACAACACAACAGGACATTGTACCTCGTCCAGACCACCAAGCCAGTTGTTACTCAAGAGCAAAACTTGGTTGTATTGATTCACATCGGCCTCCCTGTTGTTTCAGCTCAGCGAGCAGTACATTGGAGGGAATGTTTGTACAGCAGTGAGTGATGTACAGAGTGATTTAGAGCTTCCTCCAGGGGAACCAGAGGAGAAGGCGATTATGAAAGCAGACATTTTGAGACATGAGGGAAATAAAGTTGAGGTTGTTCAGAGTTATTGATTTTTAGATGTCAGAAATCTTATTTATAGCACAAAATTGTTGTAATGACTAATTTTAAGCTGCAGCTGACTAATTTAACTGGAGTATCAATAGCAATAATACTGATAGTGTTGCAGTAGCTGTTACGGTTCAAATCCTGACGCCACTCTGAACTAGCGGGCTTTTGATTCCCCGGTGCTATGCACACTAAAATCTGTATTGTGAGAAGAAGTGGTAGGATTCTATTCTTTCAGGCTTTTAGATAGAATAATAATACACCAATACTTCTTCTAAAGGCTTTTTCACAGATTTTTTCCACAGTTTTTATTTATTTATGTCCCATCTACAATTTGGTCCATGAGTATTTGGAGAATTATACAGTTTTTGTAATTGTCTCCCCCACCACGCCACTCATACAATCAGTTTGTGGTTGAAGTGGCGATTTTTCAGCTTTTAGTGAAAGTTGCGTTGTTTAGGAATTACAGCAAATTTTACACATAGTACACCATTGTCACAGGCTTAAAAGTACTCGCCAGACTTGTTAAAAAAAAAACAAACAGTTTTCAGGATAAAAGTTGTTTTTACTGTAAAAATCCTTTACAGTCAGTGACCACCAGAAGTCTAGAATCTATGCGTATCACCAAATGATACGTTTCCTCTCTTCAGATGCCCTACAGGCCTTTACTGCAGCCACCATGATCGGCTGCTTTTTTGTGGGTTTCTCTGCCTTCACTCTTGTATTTGAAAATCTAAAAAGTCATTATCAGTTTTCTCTGTAAAGCACTATCTGCTCAGTTTTGTAGCCTTTTACTAAATCTGAGCAGGGAGTATAGCCCTGCACACTTCACAGTTCATCCTGCAAAAGAGCAAAGATTATGCTTTTTATCCAATTACCTAACTGAATCTTTGAAACACTACAGTTCAGTCTGAAAGTGTTATTATAAATCAAATTCAAGGTGACACTGTAAGAAGACTTTTGTATATAAATGTAAATATACAACCACCATGTAGCTAAAGCAATTTAGAACACATAATTACAGGTACAAACATATTAAAGCACAGTAAGAAGAAACACACAGGACTTAGCTGTTAGCTGTTATATGTGATGTATCAACATGGTCCAACCTAGTGCTACGCTCGTGGGTTGGGGTGGAGAGACTGGTGGCTGCAGGGCCATACGTAAAATGTTGTCATCAGTGAAATCTAGCATGAACACCGCGGGACTTTTTACGATATTTTGACTTTTTCGACGCAGGTACAACTGCATTTCATGTCAGAGCCATGTGTTGTTGTGATGTCTCAGTGAGTTGCCTTACTGGAACACAGCCATTATTAATGGTATTAGTCACACCTGTGGTTTTCCTGCTATGAGAAGTCAAAATGTCAGCTGTGAAAAAGGGCTTTTCTAAAATTGTGGATTAAAGGAGGGAAGCAAGAGGGCCGACTCGTAGCGTGTGTGTGTGTGTGTGTGTGATGGCTGAGAAAAAGTGGGAGGCAGTATGATAAAACACCTCAAGCTTGCCATCCCAGTGGGGTACCTGCTCCATTCTCCATCTTCTCAGATTGAATTACCCACCATTCTACTGGCTCAATACATCACAGCAGACATACAGCTGCTGCAGATACATCTACAGCGGTGCACATTTGTCTACTTTTTGTCAAGCCCCGGATAACCAGCGAAGATTATTTGAAGTGTACATTTGTTCTTTTGTGTCTTATTTAGCGAAAAACAAACTCATATCGCTGTGACAAATGCATGCTCGGTATATTGCAAAAATTACAACTCCTCATTGAACGGGCTGAGGCAAATCAGGAGGATGACAGATTTGATGTATGCGTCCGCCATGCTAAAATGACAAGCTGCTTGTCTTTCTGTCTTTTCATTCACAGTTCATGGTAGAATACGCATACACCATTTCAGAACATTAGATGGCCTGCATCCATCTCCCTTTATTGCTTTATAATACTGTGTACAGAATACTATATGTATATTGCAACGTGATTTCATCTGCTTTAGGCCAGCAGAAATATATTCTCACAGTCACTTTTTATTCGCGCCTATAACAGCATTGAGCTAAATGATTGAGTTTTTCTCTGTGATTTATGCATACGTCATTTAATGAATGTAATATTTAATATACTTTATAAATACAATTGGAAAAAAAATCTACATTTTCTATTTTTTTTCTATAGTTGTAATAGCCGATCCGCTATGTGATTTATGTTATTAAACTGTTGTCTAGTTCATTGTGTGGCCCTACACCATATAATTACATGTGCAGTGTGTAAATGGTAACATTGTCTCAGATGAACTCTGGTAGTCAAACCTTTGAACGCTTGACTGCTGTTGTCATGCTAGCTGATATATTTTATGAGCATATATAACTTACTGAACCTCTGACCCAACATAAATTCTTCTACAGCAGACACAACGTTTCTACTTTATCTTTCAGCATTGCCAGATGTGCAAGCTGATAATATGAGGCTGCACCGGTCCGCCCTCGTACGATCAGAGATGCGGGCTTTTGACGATGAGCGTGGCTAACAAGTCAGATGACAAGGATGCGTTGTCTGAAGAGAATTTTAAATTTCAACTCATCTGACCTCAGAGCAGTTTTTCAACTTTGCCTGAGTCCATTATAACTGAGCTTTGGCCCAGAGAGGATGGCAGTGTTTCTCTGGTTCTTGTTCACATGTAGCTTCTTCTTTGCATGGTAGACCTTTAACCTGCATCACTGGAGTCCATTCAGTGATTTGCGTGACAGAATCCTGCCTGCTGTGCTTTGTCCCTCACGCACAGAGATTTCTACAGGTTCTCAGAATCTGATGAAATTGAATCTGATGATATTATGAATGTTAAGGAACATTTAATTGTTTCACAGTTTGTACACACAATCTGTGCAAAATGGGGAACCTCTGCCCATCTTTACTTCGGAAAAACCTTGCCTCTCTAAGATGCCCTTTTTATACCCAGCCATTCTATTGGCTGTTACCAAATGTTCTTCCAGCCACTTTATTTTAGTACCACTTATTTTCCAGCACTTTGTTGCCCTGTCACAACTGTTTAAAGATGTATTGCTGTCATCAGATTACATTTTTCTCAAAACGGAAATCATTGCATTCTGTTTTTATTTACATTTTACACCGTGTCCCAACATTTTTGGTAATGTTCTTGCAATTTATCAACAACATTCGTGTATTCTCTCTTTCTGTTTCGCAGGTGAGGAATGATCTCACAAATGAGCTGGAGAAAGCAAACATTGAGATTGCAGACACGGAGAGTTTCTCCAATGATCCCTGTGGCAACGTCAAAAAGCTGAAGGTAGGTGACACAACCTAGAAACATAGGGAAATGATCCAAGGCCATTTTAACCTCTATTATTCACAGTTAAAACAAAAAGACAAAATACCCATGAGGTTTTTTATATTAGCTATTAACTATGTTTCTATATTTGTGAAACAGTTCATATTGCGCAAAGTAAATCCTCTAACAATTTATCAAGTGGATGTCTCCCTCTGTCTGGACAGTGGCCATTTAACCATATACATACAAAAAGCATAAAAAGCATAAAATTCAAATTTAAATACTATTTAATGCATTTTTAGCAGAGAGTAGCACAGTAAGAGTAAAAAAAGTAGAAGTGAAGACAGTTGAGGGGGCGTAATGTGTTTTTTTTTTTCCCACTACTGATATGTTGTTGGAATATATGACGTGTAAAAGATGGAGCAGGTTGAAAGAAACATGAGATGATGAGAGAGAGGAACGAAGAACGAACAGGAAGATAAGCTGTCGTTCCTAAAATATATGTGTAAATCTGCATCTTAAGCGCTGGCATTTTAAGCTGACATTACCCTTCCTTGATCAACTCTAAATATGCAATCCACAGAACATTTGGATCGGGCGGACGGTTAGGTGGATGGGGGAAGGTTCACTCTGGGGTTTTTTTCCCGCTCATCACACAACAGCGGTTTGGTGTCTCTCCGACAGCTACATAATATGATGGGGGAAGCGAGTGACACAGATTTCGTTGTCAAGGCTGGAATTTTATTTTTTTATTTGTATGTTTTGTTTCACGGGACACTGTTGGTAATGTGACAATCCATGTAAGGCGAGGTTCGGTGGGGTTAAAGGCCCATGGCGTCACTTTGTGATCCACAAATAGAGCACTCACATCTGCGAATCTCTTTTTGAAATATTCAAAAAGGAGACAGGCTTCGTTGCTGCTGGGCATTGTAACAGCCCTCTCAGTCGCTTTTTATAAAAAAAAAACTTTATCCCTCGTTCTCTGTCCCAAGTCCTCCGTTTACAGGCTGACAAAAGCAGCATCAGAAAACAAAGGCAGGCATGCAAACATAGCAGTTCTAATTTTCGTAATCTTTATGATTCTTCTTCTTCAGTTTGAACACAAACTGTGACCTCTCAGAACTTTTTTATTTTTTGTGACTGAGAGCCAGTTTAGGCAGCTTGCATCCACATGAGAAAAAATGTCCTGAAATCTAAATTAAGACCAAAATAATTTATTATTTATTATGCCTTAATTATTTATCGTACATTCAGAACTCTTCCCCTCAAGAATGAGACACACCGAGGGATGGTTCATTTTTTCGTTACACATTATTTTTGCCTCACTTAGGCAGCAGGCCTTTTTTTTGTCATTGTTTTAATAACATTTCTATTAATGTCAGCTTCCTCAGTTGTTAAATTATTGTGATCTAAAGCTCAGACATCTGGCATGGACTTAGTGGCTTGAAAAACCAATAAACTCACAGCCTAACCTTTAATTTAAAATGCTGTTTAACCTAAAACTAACACAATGGCACCACTTCTCAACAATAAACTAGAAGCGCCCAAATCTTAAACTTCTTTTACCCGTTTGCTCAGTGTCGTGTAGCAAATATAAACCAACATTTGGCCCCGTAGACACTGAGGATCAGCTCAAGACAAATGGTTCACACTGATGGTGTAATTATAAGTTTGCCTATTTTGTAAGGCCTCTTATTGATACTCATGAAACTGATGAAGCACCTCTGCTGCTCCACATCCCCAAATAGCACAGAGCTGCAAAAAGAATATCCTGCAGCAGAGATCAAACCTCTTCACATTCTGCTTTAAAGACTTATTTCGAAATCCTCAGGCTGATAATTATTGTTTGGTTATTAGTGCGAAAGCTTCAAGCGATAGCCTTGTGTTCACCTTGAATGTGAATTAGTGATCAGGCACATATAAATCCCTGCAAGAGTTTATATTTCATCATATCTGCACACAACACACTCACTGCACAGTAATCAAACAGATGGCGGGATGATTTTAGTAGGTAGCAACAACACGTAGCCCAGTACACAAATCATATCTCCCACTAGCTCATAAAAGACCATCATTAGTACAGTGTTTATATGTGTGTGCGGTGCCTAATAAGCCTTTAAAGTACCTGATTGGGATTACGAGTTACAATATTACTCAAATGGTTATCACGGATAAATGACTGTTGTAACGTTACGAACAACCCTGTCACAGATAAAGCAGTCAAGACTGCCCTTAACAAACCCTGTTTCTGAACAATTACGGTAACAGTTATATAAAAGCTGAAGCAATGAGGGTAATTTGGGGCTCTGTAGTGCCCCAGTCCATCTGCAGTGCAACACAACACAATACACTCACTCATGCCCTTGCCCACAACTACACAGTGTTTTCATGTTGTTGCCAGGCAGGCTAGAATTTATACTGAGGCTGTGGCCCACGGCCATAGTTGGAGTCATTTGGGTTAAGTGCCTTTTCTTCAGGGAAGAACAGTGTTATTGAGTAGCTGCTGGCACATGTGTGTGTGTGTGTGTTTCTCTCTCTCTCTCTCACACACACACACACACACACATACTCTATCTATTTATCTTTCTATCTATCTTAGCCTCAGGGTCTTGGAGGTAAGATTTCAGTGACTGGCCGCCCCTTCTGATCTTGGGATGCATGACATATGGTAACGACTGCCTGAGGGGTGACTTAATGAACTGTATTTGTGGGTTCCCAGGGCAATGGCAGTATACCACAGCTTGTGTGAGTGAAAATATAGCTTGCGTTAGTCACATTCTTCATTACACTTCAACCCAGACTATAAAACATGTTTATACATCTTTTCTGAAAGGTACTGATATACAATTCTTTGCCATTTAGAGCTTCCATACCCAGCCAGTATTAGACGGATACATTTCAGAACTGCGTATGTGCTTTAAGCAGTAGTAGCTACATACATTCAGTGTTTAAGTACATTTTTCTAAGGAATGCTAAGGTAACTGTTACTAACACAGTTGGTCTTCGATTCAGTTAAATTTTCAGTAACATAATTAATTCTTTTTTTTGGGTGCTGCATAAGAATCCTTAAAATTACGATCATGATCGTTTTGATCAATATTGATATCACGATTATTTATTTAAACCTGTGATATTTATTTATTATTATCCATTGCCGTCCAAGCAGAACACTGCTTTCCCATCATTTCAAATCATTCGTAGAAATCCTATCATCAAAATAAAATTTGTCCTCTTTCGTCACCTAAGCTCAGTGCATCTCTTAGAAAATTATTTTTCCTATTTTGCATTCATTGCAAAATAATCCAAAACTATTGCATGAAGGGAGAAGATCTTTTGTCCAGTAAGTGGACCATTTTAGTGAAGCCTTTGTTACTCATCGTGGGTACCTGTCTTTGGCCAAATGAAAAGCGCTTGCGTCGGAGATTTCAGTGCATCTTTGTGACCTGAATGGATGCACAGACTGCACAGGCTCGCTTGTGGACTTCTTAGTTGATACTGGATAGTTCACATTAGCTTCCCTTGTTTTTCTTGGCCTTCCTGCATTTATTATACTGCGGCTTTTGTTTGCATTTCCAAACAAAACATGATGAACTGCTTTAAGGGACAAACTCTTTGCCTTCTGCTTTGCCAGACATTTGTATTTTGTTACATATCTATCTTTTAACTTAAAATTACATGTCCTGACTAGTGCAGGAAACTTCAAGTTGCACGGTAAAAAGGGAGTGCTTGATTTGCTATTGATGGAGCACACACGTCAAATATTATGCCAAAATCCTGAGATTAAAACTCAAATAACTGTGTTTTTGTACACGTTATGTACTCTAATTTAACCTATATCAATATTTTTGATTAGGTTTGGGACAATTTTATGTGTGTGTATTCTTAGCGCTGATGACGTACTGTCTATGGACACTCAGTGTGTTCGCATGTACGTCTGTGCTTGTGTTTAGGACTACACATATGTCTGTGCTCACTAAATGGCAGAGCCTGATCTTTTTTCCCCACCATGAAACATGCTGAATTTCCTCCCGGGGACTCTGAATTATTTACAGAGACAATTACCAGGCCATGTGCCTCGAATACTCAAGCAAGTTCAGCCTGGTTTGCAAGCAGTTCGGCCTGCTGACATTGTCTCTGTTCTAATAGAAGGACTTTGCAATTTGGTAATGCCTTAGCCTCTCAACAACTGGTTTGTGACTCAGAGCCCACATACCTTGTAGCTACAGATTAGAGGATTACACATAGTGATGAGTATGTACAGTAAAGTAAATACAACATCTCTGATTCTGTGTGTTGGTTAAGTATTTGACATTATGGTAGACTCACACACTACAGGACTGATCCCAAAGCATATGGATCCATGTAGTTTCATCAAAAGACAGCTGTGTAAAGCCAGAGAGTCACAAGGTCACAATAAAAAGTATAATATATAATTATTTAGTATAATAAAATGTATAATAAGATTGTAGTGCAGCATAATCATGATTTCATTCTATGTTTGAATAAAGGTAAATGTTTCCATTTAAGTAAATATATATATATATATTTTTAGGACAATGATGTGAGGATCATCATTGGCCAATTTGATGAGAACCTTGCCTCCAGAGTCTTCTGCTGTGTAAGTCCTCAGTTATATCTAGAAGTTTTTTTTTTTATGATGTTACCTTCTGTAGTCTTGGCATTTTATTTTAAATGATGAAATTTGTTTTATACACAGTTGGTGCTATTAGTAAAATGCATTGTGTAATAATTATATACAAAACTGACGTGCTATTTTTATTCCATTTCAAAAAGAAATGGTTAAATATCTCATTAGATGCACAGAATTTGGACTTTAGCTGGTTGGATTTCAAACTGTCATTTTCTTTTCTATCAAGAACACCAAAAAGATTAGTTGTTAATCTGAATCAGCCTGACTTTACGTTGTCTAACCTCTCATTCTTGTGTCCAACCCAGGCGTATAACCTGAACATGTTTGGCAGTAAATATCAGTGGATTATCCCTGGCTGGTATCAGGGCAACTGGTGGGAACAGGCCAACAACACCAACTGCACCACCAAGAAGCTTCTCACTGCCATGGAGGGATACATTAGCGTGGACTTTGAGCCGCTCAGCGCTCGGCAAATCAAGGGCATCTCTGGCAGGGTGAGTGACAGCCATCTCAAATACACTCTGTTCTGCAGAAGGTGATTTTATACCGAATATTCAGAAGGTATATAAAATAAATAGAGGTAAATAGAAGATTTTTGTCTTTAGGGTTTCATTCTTAAATTTATTTTGAGACTAAAGCTTAGTCAGAGTTGTGAAGTCAAGATTGATTTTTTTTAAAGTGAAGTTTGATTGTAGCTCTTTAAAGTAGGGCCGCAACGAAATATTATTTTTGAAGTCGACTAATCTGCCAATTTTTCTTCAATGAGTTAACGATTATTTTTAATAACTCTTATCTCCACTTCCTGTCGGCAAACGTCCCGTTCTAGGCTCCATTACCTCACCTGCTCAAGTCTGCCCACCTGTAAATATCACTTTTTACGTTTGATTTAAAAATAATCAAATGTATTTTCAGCATTTCTCAATAGGACGATCAGAGTAAAAACGAAACAATCATTAAAAAAAACTGCTACTTATCAAAAATTTTGTTGTATATCATAGTTTCTCAGATGGCATAGTGTTCAGTGCCAATTAAACTATTTAACTGATTATATAAATAATTCATTATTGATAATGTCAGATAGAATATGACGTCACAGCTCCAGTGTGCCAACATTTTAAATGCTTGTGCACTGCAGTAGCGCTGTCCTGAAAGGAAAGCTCTGCTTTCCACAGTCTGCCATATTCTCCCTTGTTATTACTGAATGCAGTTTTATCAGACGATATAAGTTATACTGCCCCCATAGCTTCCTGTAGTGTATTGAAGTTACAAAAACACAGAAAGCTTAGCCTAAATGAATCGTAGGGTCATTTCTTCCAAGATGACAATTTTTCCATTAAATTTTGTATTGTAATTTGTTTGGCGAATGAGTCATTTACCTTGGGCCACACTACAACTGTTCCAATGAGTTTGAAATAACAGAACAGTGTTTTTCCACAGAAAAGAAATAAAATCCCATAAAGTAAGGAGATGGACACTTTCTCTGTTTAATGTCTTCTCTCTTACCCTCCTTCCAGACACCTAAGGAGTACGAGAGGGAGTATAGCAGAGAACTTCAGCAGAAAGGTGTGGAGGCAAGCAAGTTTCATGGTTTCGCTTACGATGGGATCTGGGTCATTGCCAAAACCCTGACAAGAGTGATGGAACTGCTGCGGTTAAAACAACGGCAAAACATGTACCACAACTTCACCGTGGACGACCGTGAAGTAGGGAAAATGGTGCTGGACGTCATGAATGAAACCAACTTCTTTGGTGTTACGGTAAGTAAGTAAACAGGCTGCTGTTTAGTTTGGGAATCTATAGCACAGTGCAGTGAAAGTCTGACGTGTTCAGATTTCTTTTACTTGACTCACTTTCATATGGTGAGGCTAGCTGAGCCATCAGACAAACTGACAAATACAAGGACACTGAAATATGCACTATGTGTAGGCAAAGAGTTCTCCCTAAGACTAGTGGAGAGTTTCTCAGAGTTTTTCTCAATTGCTTTGGCAACTTTCTCAAAACATTCTTAAACAAATGTTTCCCACTCAGTAAACTCTCCAAAAACATTGAATTAATTTGTGAAAATTACATTTTTGCATTTCAAATAGGAACAAAAATTCAATAAACTCTTTTCATAAAGTGTAACTTTATAGATTCTTCTTATAATACATACATACATGTTGCTTGGCACGTCTGATGACATCGACTGGTCGTAAGGAAAAAAAATGTGTATTCCTTGACATCCTGGTGAGTGTTTTCTGGAGGTTGATAGTGAAATTTTGTGCAAAGAGGGTGCCGCACCTGAAACTTCGTTTTAATTATTATTAATCGCCTGCTGATCGCCATGGTCACCCACACGTTGCATGAAAAGTGCCAACTTGTCTGATTACTAGCCAAGTGGTGGTAAATCTCAAAAAAAGTGCGACACAAACTGGAAATGAAGAATGTTCCCCTTCAAATTAAAAGCTGTGCTTCAGCACTGCAGCCAACACCTTTCAAAAGGTGTGACTTTTACTCTGCAGGCATGTGGCCTCTGTCTCCAGTTTGTGTCGCACTTTTCAGTTTCACTGCCGCTCACAGAGGAGCTGATGAGTATTTGCAGACACGTCGGTGTCTTCCATGCAAACTGCAGGTGGCTGTGAAAATCTGCTCGTGATCGAAGCAACTGCAACAAGGTTTTTGCCAATTTTTCCCTAGCTGCCCGAGGTTGTTAGCAGGTCACTGACCAGTCTCTATGCCTGTGTGACTGGGGCTTAGGCAACTGATTTCTCAGTGATTGGCCTTAACTGCCAGCAACCACTCACCAAACGTTTGCAGAAGACATGTGTTTTTCTTGTGACTTTTGTTTGCCAGATCTTCTTGGACCGGTTTCTAGGCTTTTAACATTTGATCCTTATTCACTACTCTACAATGTCACATCTTAACAATGGTGGATAAGTTAGTGTTAGATGGTTAGTGGTCACAAGACAGCAAAATGTCAATATATGGTCATAATTAAATAACTTGCCAGTGGACTTCTGTATAACAAATATTTGTAAGGTTATATTTGGCAGAGTGATTTAATCAAAGCGAATGTTGATTTTTTAAAAAGGTTTTAATGCATATTTATTGTTGTAAAAAAAAATAGAGCATTTACATCTGCATGTGTTGTTGGGAAAGGAATACCTTTCCTCAAATGGTCACACAATGCAGTAAAATAATTTACAGCAACTGTATATTACAATAAAAAACAGTTATAGGAATGACTCATCAGCACTCTGACTGGCCACAGATTCACATCAGCCTCACAGCTAATGCTCTTTTGTGCAGCGTAAAAGGGAAAAACCTGCCTGCATGTGCCATCCCACCCATCCTCTGCCACCTAGTACATCTTTCTATATTTTGTTGTTTTCTTGCAGTTCCACCACACATCTGTAGTTCATGCTGTTGACCCATAACATCTTTATTTGACCAGGTTTCTCCATATTTCCAAACTCTTATAACTCTGTTGTGCTCATGTTCTAATAATGTGTTATCTTTCTGATACTTATAAGTTATATAGATGGAGTAGGTAGAAGGTAATTAGATGGGCTGTTTGGCATGTGATGGCTTACACAATAAAACAATGATATTATAATGCTCTTTCTAATATTATTAAAAACCTCAACTGTGACTGGAAAATTAAGCCAAACGTATCAGTTATCACGCACATGACAGAATGGCACACAGAGGTAATACAACACTGCTCTGTTTGTTCTCCTTGTTTCTGAGTGAACCCTAATGTGATGTCATTTGGTGCTGCAGAAACACTCCACTGCATTCAGGATTGATCCTGGTGGCTATGCTAGCTACGAGCTGCGCGTATACCGTATGTGTGTGCTCCGATGCATGAGTGTGCTCGCGCTTGCTTCCTATTGAGCTGTTACAGGATATCTCCTGTTCCCTCGTAAAGGCCACTCAATTATTAGAGGATGCCACACTGCTCTCAGCCTAGACAGCCGGTAGGCATGCAGGACCTCACTCAGCACCACATTACTCCTATTATATCATATTCATAACTGGGTTAAACTGCAACTGAGGATTAAAAAAGAATGGACTGTGTTGGAAATTGCAGAGGTGCATTAGTTAGTAAATACTCAGCATTTTGCTCATAAACATCAATAAAGTCCAGATTAAAGATTCACAGGAGAGTATAGTTGCTGACAGAACACTAAAGAAAGAAATAAAAGGAGAGAAAATAGCCGAAGTGAAATTCAGCACAGGCTACTTATTATTGTGAGGCCCCTTTGTGACTGATGTCCCAGGGGGTAAGTGTGTTGTAGGACTATATGCAATTTATTATTTCTCATCCCTCTGCTCTCAGCTCTCTCAGTGCAGACCTAGTCCGGCCTGCTGATCAGGAGCGGGCTGACATTGAGGCTTTCCTGAGAGACTATGGGAAGCAAAGCAAAGCGGGAATATCAATGGCCATGTAACATTTCGATCACTTTTTATTCCAAGCTCACAAACGAAGATGAGGTCCTGATGCTGTTTGAGTAAACTAGCAACCTTATCTCCTCTTTCAAATGTTTATCGATTTATATTGATCCTGCATGTACCTGTTCCCTGTGGAGCATTTACTTTACGTTCTTTACTTTAGTAAATGTAATGATAACTATAAAAGGAGAACATTTTTTGAGAGTTTTCTGAGAGTTAGAGCTTGCTGTTAAGAGGCAGCGAGACAGTGATTTATCTTTGTGAGGGTAGATGCAGTTAATCTGCGTGGTCTCATTTTATTGATGTCCTTGCACATAGATGCTTCTTTTATCCAGTGAAATTAATTTTATAATACCAACAACAATCCCCGGACGTCTGCAATTGTGAGCGAGAATACTGCGCATATAGTGGCATTGCAGAATAATTAAATGCATCTGTCAACAATTATGGCTTTTCTTTTAAGGGATTACATGAAATTAGATCAAAGCGCTCCCTGTATGCAGCACACACGTAGCACATAGAAACCTCCACCCACACTTGACAAAGACTTAGTGAGGCAATTGTTCACTGCATGCTTCTTTGTATGTTATTTTCAAATTCAGATTTAAGAAGAAAGCAGCTGTTACACAACTTGCTCAATTTTCTTGTGAATTGCAGTGACTTACCATACCATACCATACCATTTATTTGATAAAGCACATTTAAAAAACAGCATGTGAGCTGACCAAAGTGCTGTACAGAGGTTGCACATAAAATTAATAAGAGAATAAGACAAGAAACAGAAGCATAGCAGATAGAACAATCAGAAAGATATTTTGGGTCACTTTTGCCGGTCCCAAGCCCGGATAAAGGAGGAGGGTGGGAATTG
>VUQR01034919.1:78970-92957 GCA_015108515.1 Hemichromis elongatus
AAACATCTCATGGAGCTACCAATAATTAGCAATTTAGCTAGCTATAATAGCATTTTACACATATGCAACTTAAAGTGCACTGCAAGCTTTTGTGGGTATAGAAAAATTAATTAAAGGCAAAGGTGCTTACCATACCATACCATACCATTTATTTGATAAAGCACATTTAAAAAACAGCATGTGAGCTGACCAAAGTGCTGTACAGAGGTAGCACATAAAATTAATAAGAGAATAAGACAAGAAACAGAAGCATAGCAGATAGAACAATCAGAAGGAGTCAATAAAATAAGTACAAGAATAAAAATAAAATAAATAAAAACACTATACTTGAAACTTGTTCCAGGTTTACGAAAAGAATTAATCCATGTGCGAGCACTGGTGAAAAGGCAAATTCTCCCTGTTTAAATGCTAAGTGTGCACGTGTGCTTGATGCTATAGGATCATACCCTGACTTGAGCCTTGTGTTTTGCCTGCTGTCACGATTCTGCGCTCCCTGTTTGCTGTGTACACACTCGTCTCGAGGGATTAAACTGTTCTGTACGTGATCTCAGTCCTTCTGCTGAATCAGTAGAAGGGGCAACCGCAGCAGCAGCAGGAGAGTGATCATCGAAGGCTCCATAGTATTGATTTGAAGAAGATGGCTGACATTAGCAGGGAGAGACCTCCGGAGCATAGAGATAGCTACTAGAACCAAGGAACCAAGGAATGATCGACACTGGAATTCATGTGGGAGGGAAGACACAGCAGATTGTGATTGGTGGTTGACATGTCTGTGAGTTTAGAGCTGTTTTTTGGTCATAGTGTTGATATCAGTGTGTTGTATCAGAAGCACAGTTTGGGGCTTGACAGTCACCTCAAACACAAATACTGAGAAGAGACAGCACGGGAGGGTTACGTCTATTTGTTTTTCCACATTTAATGTGTGTGTGTGTGTGTGTGTAAGTGTGTGCATTCCCACCTCAAACCTCGAATTCCCACAGGATGTTACACCTGCAGCACACAGACTGACATCTCATTTGACCCCAGCACTCCTGTCACTGACAGTATTCTCACCTCAACAGACAAAGTGATACATGGCCGCCTCCACAATCTCACCTCAGGAAGACTTTTTTCACACACACATACATGTCTGGACACAGTGATTGCTCCATCAGCCACCACTGTGGCACAGCACTGAATTTTCTTTCAGTACTAGCCTAAAAATACCTGTCTAAGTCAATACAGTCTAGTGAGGTTGCCAAAACTTCATATTATCATGATAAGTTGTAGAAAGACCTCAACAAGTTCATAATGCAGTCTTTGTAGCGCAGACATTTACTGTATCTCCAATTAAGATTATCCATGTCTTTGTACCTTTAAATATTGGAAATACTTTGCATATTCTTCAGACATTGCATACACTTTAAAGGGGTGACAAATTGGGGGCTGTTGAAACAACTACACACCATTTCACCAAGGTTTGTGATAGCTCCACTTTTGCTGATATGAAGGGCAATTATGGTGGTTATGCTAATGTTGAGAGAGAGCATGTGCAGCATGCAGCTACTCTAGAAACCTGGATGCGTACGCTTAGAGTCATTATGGGTTCAAGTCAAGTTTTCAACTCACATTGTCTGACCCTGTTTACACACCACAGTTATCTCAATGTAATGCCTAATGAGCTGAACTGCATTACGCTGTGCGATCCTACTTAGACTTCAGAAATAATTGCATACTATATTGTAGAAAAGTGCTGTGTGTGACAAAAGGAACTTGTTAGCCTTGACAAGTCAGATTGACACTCTGGTGTCAAATTAGCAGAGGATTTGTTTTACATTGCCAAGGTAAAAGTAGCATTGGAGAATGTGTTCCAGGAGTATCTCTGACATGTATGCGTTATCGGGGTGCACGTGCATGCACATAAACATGATGTGGCAACATTTTAAATGCATACACATAGACATGCATGGATGTGCATACACACTCCTGCAAACATGAAAGATGCCACACAAAGACTCGGATTCAAACAGAGGGGTGGGACCTTGCACAGCTACTTCAAAGCTTTCCAGCTTTTTGAGGCAAAATTGGCTCTCTGGCTTCCGTCCCCCCACATTCCCCTCAATGTGTCAATCAATCAATCAATCTATCTATCTATCTATCTATCTATCTATCTATCTATCTATCTATCTATCTATCTATCTATCTATCTATCTATCTATCTATCTATCTATCTATCTCAGTTAAATGCGTAATTAAGGAGCTCTGTAAGCAGATGGTGGGCTGAATTATTTGAACAGTGTTGATACATCTAAAAGGGAGACAGAGATAAAGAAAGGGTGGAGTGGGAAGGAGAATATAGAAGAAGAAGAAAAGGGAATATAAGGGAGAAGATAAAGTCACAAAGACACAATTGGTTTGAATATGTCTTATGATGCTGCCAAAAGTTGAATTTTGTTCTATCCTGTCTAAATTTGCCAGACACCCTCTGGCCTGAAATTGCTTATTCTATTCCTTTGGAGATGAAATCAGAAAATTTCCATTGTTATTTTTAGCTATTGTCAGGTGGTTGTCCGACCAGTAAAAGCACACCTTGACAAAAGTGAGTTTCGGTCATCTTTTTTTTTTTTTTTTTCTTTTTTAGCCACAGATGAGATGCACTTAAAGAATAGTTTTTTAAACTGCTCTCTGAGCTCGGATTTGCACCACTGCTAAGTGAGTAAACACAGTTAAATCATTCTGCTGTGCTGACCCAAACTCGTTCCAAAGATATTAGCAAATGAATTGGCTGAAGGATAATTTTGTTTACTTCTATAAACAGATCAATTTTGGCCAGTTCTAATCAAATGAGATGCAGAGTGCAGGAGCCGAGACTTTTCCTGCCAACACTCCAGTATCAGGAAAGCACTGTGCATAAATTTAGTTGAAGTAAGCTGGTATTTCTTTTCAATTTTTTACTGCTTAGTTCAATTTATACCTTAGGCTGCAGGTTCTTCAGCAGAGTATGTTTTAACAATTTAAAATATGTTATAGCTATGGAATGATTTGCGTTCAATTAATGATGTTATATTCTTTTTTTTGTGTTTCCTCTTTTTTCAGGGCCAAGTCATGTTTCGTAATGGAGAGAGAATGGGCACAATAAAATTCAACCAGTTTCAAGGTATGCATGACATTAACTACCAGTCTCAATATTTTCATCATGTTTTGCTTTTTTCCCCTTTTTTTTAACTATAAATTTGGATCCTGGGGTATGTGGAGACTATCATAGCTGACACAGGCCAAAAGGGAAGAGTACACTTTAAAAAGGGGACCTGTAACAGGGCCAGCACAGAGAGAGTGAGAAAGACAGACAAAAACACACACTGTCACATCCACTCATGCAGCCAATTTAGAAATGCCCGTATATTTTTTCGACTAGAGGAAACTTATGCAAGCAGTGTCGAGAGCCTGAGAGACTCCACACAGAAACAGGCTCAGGCTGACCAGCACGTTCACAACAGTCACCTTCTTGGTGTGAAGCAGTGAGGATGGCTCGGTAGAAGTGCAAGTGGCCCACTTTTTGCAGCTTCCATGTTTCTGCTGCTCGACTCCCTCCATGTGTTGGTGGTGATTTCAATGCTACTATACTGAACAGCATAGCAATTAAGTATTTAATAATTTAAAATTTCATGACACTTTATATGAAACGTATGTTATATGAGAAAAATACAGAACAAAAACTTACCCAAGTATTATAAGACACAATCGCAATCTTTATATTTCAAATAAGATTGAGTATTGGAATTGTTTTCACAATTCTTTGTTGGATTGAAAAACGCTGATTAAAAGCACCAAGAACTGTGTCTTGCCAAACTGATTGATCTTTAACTACATTTCTACATTTCCCATGTCACAGCCTCCTGTAGCCATCCACACTTATTCGTAACATGACCCAGACTCTAGAAGTATATTGCCATAATTTGTTGAATACGAATTACTGGCATCTCTGTTCAATAAGAACTGAAGTTGTTTTGCTGTATTATCACAGCCATCTGATTCCAATTAAAAGGCTGCCATTATTCATATACCAGTGTCTATAGCTGCAGCAGACACCTATTCCGATAAAAGAGAGGCTGAGAATATCTCCACTTTGAAAGTTAGATGCTTTGTGCACATATTTCTCTTGTTTTTCTGGAATATTTAGCTATAAGAACTGCTTTCCAGAAAAATTGTGTGGTCCCATAAGACACATAAGATAAACTGCAAAACCTAACTATGCGCTTTACTCCTCTGGTATTGTAGGATATGTGAAATGTATATGAGGAGCATGCCTCGGTAATCTTTGTCCTCATATGGCATCATCATCCTGAGGTTGTTTTGAGCCAATGGGCCCCGCTGAGTGGGAGAATAACCCAGAGATTGCATCTTGATGCAGGGGATTCCCAGCTCCCAGGCTTCCCAGACTATATGTAGCACACTGCATGGCGCTGTTCAGTCCTCTCTGCCTCACCATCTTATCTTCCTGACTGCAGAGGGGCTTGATCCCTCTGGCGGTTTGCATCACACTCCTTGTGTGTGTGTGTGTGTTTATATCCCTTGGCTTGTCTAACCAATTGGGGTATCGCAGCTTTCTTGGAAATAAATCGAATCGTGTTAAAAATATTCCTTGAAAAAGCACTGGTGGTATATGATAATAAAGACTGTGACTTATGAACTAATTTCCCCAACATTCACGATGTAATTTATCTGAATTTGGAGTTTAGAGTTGGGAAACAAATGACGATGCATTTTTATGAGGAGAGTGATTCCCCTTCTTGTACAGCAAATTCACAGTAATGTTAGAATAGTCTAACTTTCCTTTGTTACACTATTTTGGGAAGGAGGGAGTCTTCCAAAGGACTTTTGTTTGCTCTTTCAATCAGAAAGGACAGAAACTCTAAGAAAGACCTTAGAGCTTATTATGCTTCTTTTGTAGCATAATAATAATTGTCTAAAGGACAGAATAAACAAAGGTTTACACTTTCAGGTGTGATGAAGTATTAGTCCTTCTGAGTGAGCTCTGTCGACAGCTCCGCCTTTATAACTTACCTCCCATGTAAACACCACTGAAATATATTACAGGCTGTACTTTAAAATAATGCGCTATTACGGTGTAAGAAGGGTTTTTTAGGATACTGTAATACCGTCCATACCTCTAACACTAATGTGTAATTACAGTGTTCAAAATGTGTGCGTGTGTGTGGGAGGATAAAGAAGGATGGTAAACTGATTGGTCAGTACTAAAAAAGATACAGTGTATTTCTGTCTACTTTCTTTTAAAGGTACTGTTAGGCCTGCATCTCGCAGGCCTCGCTAGTACAGAGACTTTTCACCCATGAACAGAAGAAGACAAACAGCATGATCAGTTTTTACTTGCAAGGGGAAGCAGCTAGAACCAGGTCCAGGAGCCAGAGCTCCCTGCCCGCTCCCAGCCAACTCCCAAAGACAGAGCTTCTCTTGCAGCCTTTTATTCTGTGACACACAGTTTACACCAACACTCATTGTAAACCCCCCCTAACCTAAGGCACTGAGTGTGTGTGTATGCATGTGTGTCTGCATATATATGTGTGTGTGTGTGGGTGTGGGTGTGAGTGTGTGTGTGTGGGTGTGTGGTGATAACAAAAAGGGTCACCTCTCTACACCCATGTATATGGCCCTTCCTTTGATGGTCCAGCGCACAATTATAGGCAAGTTCCTAAATGACCAGGGGTGAACATCCTTTAGTAGATAAGGGACCAGAACCAGTAGATGGAATGTCCCTGCAGTTAAACACCATACCTGATTACCTCCCCCAGCATCCTAGATGTGTAGGGAAGGAACAGATGAATATCCAACATGCAGTTTAAGGCAAGGTTTACAAATTTAAGTACAACAATGACAACTATCAACAAAATCACTCTGACAGGTACAGTGTGTAAAATTTCACCACTAAATGTCAGTAGATTGCAGATCACAGTCAGTTGAGTTTACTTACCGCTACAAATTCAAGCAACATATCCCAGCTACGGTGACTGCTGTTGGACAAACAAAATATTCAAGGTTTAATGTTTCTCAGTTATAAACTGTAACTTTCTCTTATGCCGCCACAAATCTGTGCCCACCTATTTTTTATTATTAATGGATTAATTCTAAGTTCATGAGAACATATCAATTTGTTAGAAAATGTAACCAAGAGTTTAAATAACATTGCCGTACAGTAAAACCCCAAACCACAATAAAAAACAGTAACATTAAAAATACAGGACAGGCAACATTATTCTATGCATATTTAAAATTTTGACACACAGAATTCCTAATTACGTTCTGTATTTATCTATCGCCCTTTTTCCTCACCTTGTTTTCCACTGTGTCCCCCGCTTTCCTCCATCAAGTCATCCCCTATATTTGCATCTCTCACTATCTTCTCTTGGCTCTATGATACTGTATTTCCTCCACCCCCTCTTAACCTTCACCAATCACCTCTTCCTCACTTGTCGGGGTTCCTAACTGTATCGCCCTTTTGACACACCAGAGCCTGAGTGTGGAGGAGAGGCGTGGAGGGACAGCCCCAGCTTAAATATTTTAAAAGGAAGCGATCCTCAACATGACCCTATCATCTGTAGTCATCCTCTGATCCTCCATTTTACCCTGTCTGGCTTTCTTAGTCAGGGGCCCTCGATGGCTTTTATTCCTACTGTCTCTCATGGGAATAAGAGATCCCTCTCTACTAGAGGTCATGATCTTAGTTGCTGTACTTCTGAGTACAGATTTTCTATCAACACACTACCAGGCATGGTAGATAAGGAAACATTATTTTCTTTTTCTGTAGAAGATGTTATATATATATATATTTAAAAAACTCTTTTTGCACTATTTTAGAGGGACTATTCTTTCAAAACACATTCCCTCAATTGGTGGTTTGATGATGGTCTGGAAAAGTGAAGTCAAACATGTTGCTCCAAAGTCTCCCACATGGTGTTTACATCTGTGAGGTAATAGAGAATGATTCACATCATTTTTTAAAGCTCACCCTACTTTTTAGTGACCTCTCTGGACCTTTTGATCAAAACATCCATCCTTACAGCGACCCAGGGTATAAATGTTTTGTTACAGGATAAAAGTGATCACTCGGAACAACTTTGTGTAGATTTGGCGATAAATGGATTTAAACAAAACCAGAAAATGTCACCCTCAGCACAACAGAGCCCCAGATCCCGTCAATGTAAGGGGAAGCATTTGGATTTTTCCTAAGAATTTCTTGCTTTTCCATCACGTCTTCCAAGAATTTAGAATAAGAACAACCTGCTACTGTCAGCGTACCTCCAGGCAATAGTGCTTTAACATGACTTTTAACTAAAAAAGCTCTTAAGATTTCAGACTACTGTACCACCAGTGTTTTAAAGGAATCGGGAATTTTCTATTTTTTTTTCTGTTAGAATTTACCAGCTCAGACATGACAAAAATACAGTTAACATGATTAAAGGCAGTCTAAACGAAGCTCACACAAAGCCCAAACAACCTTGATTACATTTACAAACACTGCTACAAAAATGGGTCAGATTGTGTTGATAAAAAGCGGTCTGATTCTTGGTAATCAGCAAAGAGAGTTATAGTAAAAGAGCACCAGCAATTTCCATTTTGTAATTTTCAAACCAGCATGATCGTCTGTGATTATGATGCTGGTGCATCAGTGGGAGAAAAAGTAGCTTTCATAATGTTAAACTGGACATTTTTTAAGGGTAAGTTTTAAAAGGGCTTTATAAAAAATGTCGGTTATCATGCCAGTTATATCTTAGACCTTCAGGCAATGAATTCCAGCAGAGAGGCCCTGACTCGAAAATGCTTTAAATTTGTTCAGGCTTTAAACCTTTAATGCTAATTGCCAGCTTGTTATTGATTCTTGGACTCTAGTTGAACTGCTTTACATAATTCACCGTTCATAATAATCTTTATTTATTTCTACTGGGCAAGGTGCGACCCCTCAGTTCATTCATTGTCTGAAACAAGCTGTTTTAGCTCCATTCTCTGTTATTAAAACCAGCTTTCTTCAGATTGGCTACTCTTTGCAGACAGGAGGTTTGAACACTGAGGTGGGTGGGGCTTGTGTACTTATCAGTTAAAGTAGGATTCAGCCTTAGGTACTTTTATGTACTTTTTTGTACTGATCTTTACGATGGCCCCTAGAGACAAAACACGTACAAACTCCAAAACACAATGGAAGTGCTCCAGGATGCTCGGAGCAGTGTTGAGCTCGATTTGCAAAATAAACCGCAAGTTTGTTGCAAACACATGGAGTTGGATACCGGTGGAAAACACTTTCAAGGACAGAAACCACGTTCATATACATTCTAATAATTTAAAGAAATGTTCATTTACCTGTTACTACCACACACCAAATCCGGTTGTTGGTACTATGTAACAAAAGCTCAACACTGCCCCTAGTGACCTGGAGCACTTCCATTGTGTTTTGGAGTTTGCATGTGTTTTGTCTCTAGGAGCCACCATTGATCTTTGGCACTGATACTTGGCATTTTACTAAGAAATTAAATCAATAATTCCTCGATGCTGGATTGTTGAGATAATCCCTTTTTATGGTCCCTATTGTTCTTATACCAGAGATCTCACACCTCAAGCTATTTGGTTTTCTTTTGAGCCCTGTTGGTCATGAATGGAGTGTCTGTACAGACCGCCTTTAGCAGGTTCTCCTGCAAATCCCTAGCAATTCAGTTTCTACTCATCTCTTGTTTTCTAACATCTAGATTTTCTCTTTCTTTCACATCCATGAAAGCTTGTTCTGTGAATTTTAACTGATTTTGCCAGCTGGTGTCTTTTGAGACACCTAGAACACCTGTAACACTGAAGATTGGATGACTGTTTAAGTGCTTTCTTATGGATTCCTCCAAAGCTAAATTGTAACAATTTGTTATTCTAACATACTCAGAAGTAATTAGAACAATTATACTCAGGAGATGGACAGTAATGATATGGCTTTAATGGGGAAAAAAGCACCGAAATGAAACAATAATAATGCAGGTGTTAAAAATTTCCCTTTTTAATTTCTATTATCATCAAACTTCTTCAACATTTAAATGACATTTTCACAGAATTTATGATTGTGTTATATTGACTAATCAAACAAAAGACAATTAAATGTCAGGCCACAGACTGAGCGACAGGTTGAATTTAACATCCTGCTGCAGCAATCCGTATTCCTGTGAGGACACAATGCTGTGCGTCTGATAGGAGGAATGCTGATATACAGTCCCTTCTGCTGTTTAGGACACGGTCAAGAGAAATTAATCAGTGACCCTGAGTCACTGGAAGAAGGTTGGGAAATGAAAATCTTTATTGCCTATGCACATTTACTGTACTGTAAAATTGTCAAATAGTCGTTTCCAACAATCACTGACGGTTTGATGGGAAAACTTCAGGTCACTTAAGGTCACTGAGAGAGAAAAAAGAGCCCTGTGATGCTGCAGTATGGTGATGTTTGTCATTTTCCAGTCCAGGGCACTGCTGCGGAAGAGTTCAGTGGGCCCGTAAGAGTGATATCAGCGAGCATCAGAGAGATTTGACATCCGCAATGCGAGAAATTGTGGGTTGTTTGTAGTACTTACAACAAAAAAAAGGATCTGGATAGTCTGTCCCTTCTCTCTGTCCCTTTATTCTATCCTCCCTTGTGTAATCTGAATAATCTTTATGAGTGAGTACCCAGGTCTGTCTGACAAGGTTACGCTTCCTCCTGTATTACACCTGAGAGACTCATCGTTGTTTCTAAAAGAGCAAACTGTAAACTCTGAAATAGCTGTGTTTGAGCACAGCTCCAGAGAGGCTGATGGAGTTTACGGGGTGGGGTTACTGCACTTTACTAGCTTATGAATGTAACCAGAAAACCAGAAAACTGTGATAAAAGCAACAAAGTATAATTGCAAATATTTATTGTTCACTCTAAAATAAGTAAGAGATACATATAACTACCCTTTGAAGTGTGCTTTTTGCTGCATTTGTCAGGTTTTTATTCCTTTGTTTGTTGACTGGATTCTACAGTATCTGCCCTCCATGAAACTCCAGGTTTCACTGAATCAAAATACACAAGGAATGAAAAAGAGTAAGATCACTTTCTGGCCATTATAGGGTGCAAATGAAAGCTGCCGTTTGAGAATTTTAAATGTAGGTAATCATGCTGAGTGTTTTAAATTTAGTGTTATGGATATTTTGTTAAATCACTAATGGCCCTTGGAAAATCTTGGGGTTTAAAGCTCTCTTTGAGGTTGTATTACTGTGTGTAGCGATAGAGCTTAAAGCTGGGTTATTCACTATGTCAGATTAATGTGTGAATTTTATTTGTTCCTCTATCTCATTTTCTCCAAATGTGAAACACTTGGTCCAACATTTTATAAGCCCAGCATGGTGCTTCTCATAATTAAAGAGCCCATCCAGACGTCTGCAAAGATCTATAAAATATTCTACGAGGTTTAATAATTTGTCTCCTGTTTTGTTCATAAATGAGTCCGATTAAAAAATTGAAATGTCGTCCTACCTTTGTAGATGACTGAAAATGGATATATTTACTGCATTCAGCTAACTGTTGTCTGTTGAAGTAGGCCTTTCACTCTACTGCTTCTTCTTTCAGGCACAATAAATCAAAGACACAGAGACGTGGCTCTCAAAGAATGCTGAATTGAAAAGTGTGTCTGCAGCAGCACAGGCATGCAGTTTTTATGTTCTGCTGACCCCTACAATTACAGTGACTTTAACTAATGCTCCACAATATATGCCCAAAAAAGTGGCATTTCATTATGGTGCCAAGTTGAGAAGAGAATGAATCATTTGGCACAGTAAAGGTCACACATCAAACAAAAGCAACACTGACCAAAACACAGTTCTGATGGATTTTAATATGAACTACCTGAATGATTACACATTAATTGATCTAACCAATTAATGTCATACTAGAAATATAGCTGGAGGGATGGCGATGACGGTTGATGCCTGCTGAGTTAGTCAGAAGGTCATGGATGAATTGCTGTGATATCTCAACATCTACTTGATGTATTGGAACTAAACAAAAAATAATGAGCCTCGGTGACTTTGACCTCCAGGTGACTTTTATTAGACCAAAACAGTGAGAATTAAATTTATGGTTTCTAGTGAAATGTCTCTACAACTACCAAATGGATCACCGATGTATTTAACACAGACATGTTTGTTTTCTTTGTGGGATTTACAATGTTTTGGTTTTCTGAGCAACTATTAGTTCTCTTATCAGGCTCAGCTGTAAATTTTACAGCGCTAAATAGCAAAGCCTAGCACATTGTCATGTTAAGCTGAGACTGTTAACATGAGTAAAATTACTTGCTAAACATTAGCGTACTGTCATTGTGAACCTGCAGTGTCAGTGTCAGAGCTACAAGCTTTCAAAACTGGATTTAACTGTATGCATTTTATATGATGCTTGAAAAGTTTAACTCCATATATTTATATTAATGACCAATATCTGTTATTTTTGACTGTTTCAACAGAGGGACGGGAAGTGAAAGTTGGTGAATACAATGCGATCGCTGATGTGTTGGACCTCATCAACAACTCCATCAGGTTCCAAGGTATGTGGCTGTGTGAGCGATGACCAAGGAAACTAAAACGCACTAAAGAAAATCTGTTGATTACTCAAATTGTTTACTCAAGTTTTTTCTTATCTTTCTGATGTTTCAGTAAAGACTAAAAACCTAGTAGCTCCTTTTATGCTCACTTACACTTTTGAACCCAAACTCCCTCCAACACACATAAATATACAGACCCAGTCAAACAACACCACCACTCAGTGGAGGGACTCACCGCCCTAAACTGTTCTCTCTCAGCTAAATGATTTACCACTACATTTCTTCAACTCCTCCAATGTTTCCCCGTGTTGAGATACTTTGTAATTTGTTCAATGCTCAACCCCATTTTCTGAGCCTTCCTCCACATACAGAAGGTCTAAGACTGTAGCTTCTAAAAAGCTCGTTTCCACATCGCTGGCCACAGTAAGTGGAAATATGTAAGATGATGCTATTGCGATTGATTCGCATACTGGAGATACAGCAAAAAAAAAGAGGAAAAGTAAGTGCATTACTTGACTGTGCACCATAGAGACACTTAACTAGTGGAAATCGGGGGACGAGGAAATTATTGCCAAAAATAACCAATGCTGCAGCAGTGTCACTATTCATTCATAGAAGATTTAAAAGGTAGTCATAAGTTAAGACTAACAGACTAATGTAGGAAACAGATTTATTTTATTCTTTACTATGTTAAAATAACTGTTTTGCTTGTATCACAAACCTTGTTTCTTGTAGGTGTAGAGCCACCGAAGGATCGGACGTTTGTGCGTCTGCAGAGGCGCCACATCAACGTGCCGCTCTACAGCATCCTGTCCACCATCACCATACTGGGCATGCTCATGGCCGGGGCCTTCCTGTTCTTTAACATCAAGAATCGGAATCACAGGTCAGCACAAGTTGTATAACTTGCCAGCGAAGGTGAAATTTGTCAATGTACAGCAGAAGGAAGGAGGTAAATTATGGGCTAGTGGGAAGAGAGAAGTAGCGGTAGAAGAGTCTAAGGAGACTGAATGGTATTGAGATCAAAAAATGATGAAGCATGAGCATAATGATGAACTGTTTCTGGAGAAATACTATTATTTAACAGCTCTCACTCTGTATAAGATTATACTTTACTCTATCATCATTTAAATCTCCTCGAATCCTTTATTCTTTTCTTTTCAGATTAATCAAGATGTCCAGTCCCTACATGAACAACCTGATCATCCTGGGAGGCATGCTCTCCTACGCCTCTATCTTCCTGTTCGGTCTGGATGGAGGTTTTGTTTCTGACAAAGAGTTTGAGACCCTCTGCACTGTGAGTCCTTTTAAGAGTGCTCTCCTACAAATAAAATAATGAATAAAGGCAAGAATTTAAAACTTGCCTCAATGAAATAGGAGAGAAAGAGTACCCATTCGTCAAAAAAGAGATGCCTTTGTTTTAGCAATCGTTAGTTTCAGTTGATTGGTTTTTAAAAAGTGGTCCAGAGGAGGATAAGCCTTTAATACCAAATGTTTTATTGGTCTACAAATTGTGTGAATTTCTTTTTTTTTTCACTTGTATAATATAATTAGATCATGTTATTACTCTATACTTTTACCTAAGTAGTAATCAGTGTACACATCTCATCTGAATATGTGTATACAAATATGAAATTCCCTTCCAGTCATGTTTGCTCTCATCTTTTTTAATCTCATTTTAGATCATGTGACACATATAGCCCACTTTGATCTTAAGTGAAACTCTCTCTTCTGTCAGTGTAAAGAGATTTAACTTTTTATTGAATACCTCAGAAATCTTGATATAAGAAAAATAAGCACAATTTCAATAGTTCATCTCAGTGTTTCTGTGTGATAATGAAATGCTGCTGTAGTAAATGAAAGAGAGCTGCCTGCATGACTGTTTGAGTTTAAATTTGTAAGAAAATGTAAATATGTAAAATTACAGAAAAAGTTCTTGTAGCTGTTGTGGAAAATTTAACAATGACCTGCAGCACACCCAGTGAGTTTGATTTGAAGTGGGTTTAATAAACACATTGCAATGTGGAGAGACCATCCCAGTAAAACACCAGGATCATCTCTGAATTGTGGCCACCACCCTTACATCTTATATACAGACACAGACAAAGAACATTCCACAAACTCTTACATGTTGTATGTATACCTCCTACCTCACAGAGAGAATTATTTCCTGCTTGGCCATCACCTCCCTGGTCCTCTCAGGACATCTGAGTATCTTTAACTTTACAACAGGGCCCCTACCTAAGGATTTACATCCCTGATAAGCAGAAAGAGTCCCACTATCTGTTTAGTGTCTCCCATTAAGTGGCCTCACTGTGTTAACATTCCACATGCATGCAAACCGGTGTCAGGAGTGCGCTTACTATAGTAAAGTGAGAGAGTGATAACTAATGTGATATGATTAAATATGTGAT
>VUQR01034920.1:6006-17842 GCA_015108515.1 Hemichromis elongatus
GTCCCCTCCCCCCCTTTTTTTTTTTTTTTTGTTCTTCTTCCCCATTGGACACCACTTCCTGGAGGTGGAATGGACAAAAGAAGAAATGTTTCAAATTATTTAATTGACAGAGCTCTATTTTTGCTAAAAGATGTCATAATAAAAAGGAAAAAGACATTTTTTTTCCTTTTTTGCTGGTCTTTTTTTTTTTTAATGATTGTTTACGTGCTATATTTTTGTTGTATATGTTTTGGTGGCAGTGGGTTGTAAGAATGATCCAGAGTCAAAATAGGAAGTGAAACCTGCATGATTCCAGTCTCCAAAGTCTATTCAGAACTTTTACAGTCTTTTGAGGATATCTGAAGTCAAGAGAGGGCTGGAGGAGGTGGATTTGCATGAGTTTGGCTGTACCTCCTGGTTATGAAAATGCTGGAACTGCACTAGGAGACAAGACAAACAACATGGACTTTTGTCTTTAAATGGATCCTGGTTTGAGTCTGGAAAAAGCTGAACAAGGACTGAGATCGGGGGGGGGGGGCAGACAGCAATGTGCTTGAACACAAAGCAGGCTATGATCCAGCTGTAAGCTACAAACATGTACAAAACAATTAAAGATATTTAATTTACATAGTTTGGCCTTTTCACACTCTTTTCTTAAAAAGGAAATTTGCAAAAGCAGCAAGCTGGTTATACCTCAACTCGTTAGTTCTAATGTTGCTTATTTAGGCCCGTGCAGTAAGGTTAACACCTAAACACATTTGTTAGCCTATACAGTCACACCACAACCCAAATGCAGAGCAATGGCTGCCATTTCCTAGAAATTTGAGACGGCTGCAGCAGTACCTTGATCGCACTGAGTGCTCAGCTGCAGCCGCACTTCTAGGTGCATCTGTAGCAAGTTATTTGCAAAGAGCTGGTGCACAATAACTGAGTTTTACTGATTGTGAAACTGGGGTAAAGGAGTTCATAACATCCTGAAATTACATAACATTGTCTACTTCCTGTGTTTAAGCTACCTAGAGACTTGTGACTTATCACATTAGATGCATTTGATTGGGTCTTTAAATTTTCAACATGCGTTGATGCAGTTTAATCCAGTTTGTCTTTTAACTGCACACGTCTTTAAAGTCTTTGCCATCCAGAAGGTTTCGAAATTGCCCTTTACTTCTACCGTGTTCTGCTGCTGTTTTGTTTATAGCAATGCTGTGTGGCTTCACCCATGTTTGTTCAGAGCCTCCTGTTGTCATAGGTTACAGAACACTCACTTAGGTCTCAGGAAGAAATGGAGAGTGTCTCGCCATGGTGATGATCCACAGCAGGCCTCCCCTAGTCTTCTCCTGTGGCTAATGTTATCTACCACCCAGGTTACCCCTGTAGTTAACTGAAGAACAGACTGGTAGACAATAGGGAATTGAGGCTGAGGCAATTTTGTAGAAGAGTTTGCACAATACCCAAATGGGACTGGGCATGCAAAAATGAAAGCTCTGCAGACAACCTTGAGACTGGTAACTAGGAAGAATAATACAGTCTGTTTTAATTTCCTCTTCTAAAGGACAAACTTTTTTTTTTCATCAGTAAGAGGTGGCCTTGGCTTTAGATCCATCGATACAAAAAGAGAAAAAGTGGTGTGCACAAAAAAAAAGGGTGAAGCACATACACACATATTGGCAAGCCAATTCTGAAAATGCCAGTAATTTAGACAAATGTAAAAACAAAGATTGTGTATTGAACTGAAAATGAAACGGTTGCTTAAATGGGTTTTGCGCTTGCAAACTTTAAAGTCATTGTGGCTTATACGCTGGGATGGGGTGGTCAGTCGCAAGAAGGGGAAGATGCGAGACGAATTCTGTGCAAGTCTCACAGTGCAATACTTTTCAGATTTTCTAGCTGCATTACTTATGTTCAGATGCAATGGTGAAGCTGTAAACGGAAAAAGCTCACAGAAACGCGTCAGCTTGCATTCCTTCCGTGGGATAGGTCGAGGAGTGGTTTAGAAACCTTTGTCTGCACATACCATCACAGCATATCTCAGAAACTGCCCACGCAGAGAGATAAAATAGTTTGGCCTAATCTCTCTACTCAGACTGCAGAACTCTTTGGACTCTCCCTCCCTCCCTCCCTCCCTTTGACATTTAAAACTAGTGATTTTGGTCTGCAATACATTAGGTTTTTGTTTCATGTGTCTCTGATAGGGCAGTCTGCCCTGACTCTCAACAAACAGATATTCAAAAGTAAACTTAACCAAACAGTTCTGGTTTCAAGTCCAACCCACTTCAGTTGCTCAAGTTTTTCTTTTGCAAGTTTTGAAACATGAGCCTTGAGGAACTGCCTTTGACAACGCCATTGGTTACGTTGCTTCACTTCCTCGTAGCAACAGCCCGCCCCTTGCTTTTAAAATAAGCAGTGTTTCTGAGAAGTCAGCTGACGCAGAAGTTAATCTTTAACGACGCTGCACACTGTAGAATTCTGAGAACTCTGACCCCTGAGATACAAAGATAGGCCCGGTTTTTCGCAGTTTGCGTTAACACTGCGTAAAAGGGAAGCAGAATTTGTTAGATTGCAAAAAAAAGTTAAGAGCTTGCATTGCACTACTAGCCAAAAAAGAGACAGAACAAGAGTTCACAGAGCTGCTTCACTGGCACAGAACTTGCACTGTTTACTTTAAGGTTCGAGTGGAATCTTTAAACCTTGGACCTAAGTCTGTGCTCGACTTGAAGAGACCATGTTTAAATAATTGTGCAAAGTATCTGCTGAATGCTCCCTTTTTATTGGGAGGGGTTCCTTTGAGCCAAACAAGTCTAAATATATATCTCAGGACACTGATGCAAATAAAAATGTAGATGACCTGTATTTATTTTAATCCTAGTTTCTACACTACATTTTTCAGCCACTAAAGCTAAACATTTGCTCTGTTACTTTGGTGACTGGGGCCCATTCACTGCCTTTATCTCTAGTGCCCCACGCTTCTTTGGAACCTGTATTTATAACTGGTTTGCCCAGAAGAGAAACGGCCTGTTGAATGCCATTACCATTTATGCAAAAGCACAAGTGTCCATGCAGATTTTCTCTGATATAAGTACCTACAAACCTGTCCTTGTTATAACTCACACAAGCCTTTCAGTTACCTATAAATGGATGTCAACGGTCAGTTTATTTTATTTATTTATTTGTTTTTACAGAAGCAAAGAGTACAAATAAAATCTATTATGCGCTCATTGTGCAAGAAACCTGCCATGAAATTATTTAAACCACTTTGTGTATTATAGTCCTCATTGCAACTCGGTGCCAGTTACGACACATTGCAAAGCGTTAAAGAGAAAATTTATGAACAACTTTATTCACGTGACTGTTTATTAGTGATTGCTTTGCACCACGATGGTTTCGTGATACTGGACTTCACTACATCATAGTATCTTTTTTTTTTTTTTTCCTTCCTTTTTCAATAAGATGGTTGACTTCAGTTTACCTTACACCCAGTGGATACTTGCCACCTCGAGCGTCGCAAAGTAGAAACCTGGCTGCAGTCTTTTTATCTGGTATTGTAAGAGGAGATACTATTTGGCAGTTGTAGCAACAACAACAAAAAAGAACTTGAAGCATGTATCAGAATCTGTGAAAGCCCCTGCCTGTGGCTAATAGCTCAGTCTTCCTAGGTATTCCTGAATGCACCATTGTAAAGCTCAGCTGAAGTAATCAGCTGATTTGGTGTACCTGGTCTGGAAACCAGAATAAAGCCGCTGCAGCTCATTCTGGCTTCCCATTTGGCATCCCTCCATCCATTGTTGCTTTTTGTTAATTAAGCATTCAAATATAAATAAACCATCTACTGCTGTGGCAGATTGTCGTATTGTTTGTCTTTGGGTTTTCAGCCTTCAGTTCTATTTTCTCCTGTCTCATCATACTTTGTGTGTTCTGTGGTGGAAACTGTTCATATACACACGTCTTGCGCCCATGCTTTTCCAAAGCCTTTGTTAGCATTGTTGTTGGACATTGCTATTTTAGGATGTAGATAAGAACACAATGTCTTTAAATAGAAGTTTTTTTTAAAATAATAATTGCAGACCAGAGATTGTGTGGTTTGCCTTCGTCAGTGGCTCAGCCTAAACCTTTGAACATTAATCTCTTCTTGGTGAGGTGATACTTATCTCAGATCAAATTGGATCCATTGGGCGACGTGTCATGTTCCTTCCCGAGCGGAGTCATCTCTCCTGTAACTTTATACTTTGACTTGACTGATGACCATAGTGCAGTATTTATTGGCTTATCCATGTTGGCAGCTATGACATACAGGCTGGACTGTCAGTTCTTACGACTATTCCACTGCAGTGCTCAGTTTTCTTTTGATACTCTGTACGTTTAAACTGTGTTTATACCCTTTTAAAAAGCACTTCTTATAGTAGTCTTATTGATGCCCTTTCTTTAAATGTGTACGCTTCTATATTGTTTGGCAGACTAGATCACTTCAGGATCAGTTTTGCTTCTCTGTAATTTTGGATATAGGTGTGTAGTTTGTGATGTTATAAATAGCTAAGGCTTACCACAGTTCACAAAGACATGCAAATTAAAGGAAAATGATGCATTTGTTTTCAAATTAAGTTACCAAGCAAGTTTAGGATTCTCAACGCACGCACTCTTCTCTCTTAGTGACTGGTTGCTTTATTTAAGATATCTTCATTGGAAGGCCAGCTTCCACAGTTTCATGCAAAAAATCTGCAAATAATAAATATTTTTTATTAGTTTCTCCTGGTTTAATTTGTTCAGTAAGCATCAAAGCATTGTGAAAAATGTCCACAATTGTTGCAGTGGAGAAGCTGGAAGACAGCTTAACATTTTGAGTCCTTCTACAGCAATGTGCAAAAGTCTTAGCCATCCTTCATTTCTTTATGACACAAAACAAAAGTCCAATCGTGAAGGTGAGCATTTCATTACTTCTTCTTTTGACAAAACTCATTTGTGAACTGACCCTTTCTTGTGTTTCTTTTTTTTTTCCATTCTTGCCTTATGTTGAATGTCACTTGCACAACAGTAGTATTTTACCTACCTTGAGTCATATGTTTTCAGTGAGTGAGAAGTTGGACTGCGGGCGTCTGGTTTAGCAACCACACTTATGGAGCAAAGCTGTTGTAATACATGCAGAACATCTTTCTGAAATAAGTAAGGTCCTCCTTAAATAAGATGTAATGAAGATGGCAGTATGCATTCCTCCTAAATCCTGTATGTGCTGTTCAGCATTAAGATGTATAAGTTGCTCGTGCAGTGTATACTAGTGCCCCCTCATTATGGATGCCATTATTTAATGCTAGCTTCTAAACAGAACACATTGCCTCTTGTCTCTTTTCTCATTAAGATACCATTAACAAGCCAGAGATAGTTTAGAGTTCATGCCCAGAGAAGTCACCAGTGATCTCACATCTTATTTGTACACAATACTGTGCAAACCTTTTGTGCCAGCCCTCTTCATATTATGCTAGGTAAATGGGGTGTGAATGAATGAAATTTACATGGAAATGCAGTATATTAGCCTAAAACAAAATGTGTACAACCTGAAAGTCAACATTTGACTATCTTTATTCAACATCAACTCTAGTAATCAAGCTTTCTTAAAGGGCTGGGCGATATGGCCTGAAATCCATATCACGGTATTATTTTCTTCTGTATACCGTAATTTCCGCAATATAAGGCGCACTTAAAATCCTTGAATTTTCTCAAAAATCGTCAGTGTGCCTTATGCATTAATTCTGGTTGCGCTTACTGACTTCGAACCAATTTTATGTGGTACACAGCGCTCAAAAAGCTGTCAAAAAAATGTTTTAGTACGACTTTGGTAAGCTACGAAGCTTTCCAACATAAATAAAGACAGAAACCTAAACAGCAGTGACGTTTGTAGGGTTACTGAAGTTGGGCTAGCTGGTATATAACGATGTGCTACGCGATCGCTAGCGACACAGCTATGTTAGCACAACATAATCAGTGAAGCTGGCGGATGAACGCTAACTTTTTTCCACTCGATTAAAAATTAACGGGAGGGTTCCCGATGGTTAGGAATAAATGCAATCGCATGGTAGGGTGCTGTAAACGGACCAAACTTCAGTCTTGAGAACAACTACGATAATCCATCCACAATACAAGGTTAGTCATTAATATACTGCAAGAGCATGGGAATAGAGCAGCTGAGATAATTCAACATTAGTGAATGGTAAGGAAGGATCAATAGGGGGTCTCTTTGCTGTTACTGTCGTCCGGCATAATTTTTGGACGATATTGCTTGCAGCCGGGCCATACTTTCGACCAAAACAGGTGCAGCTTGATGACACCATCAACATGCGGTATAGTCAAAATCTTTACCGTTGGCCAAATTCATATCGTTTCTACTGTATAATGTTTATACCGCCCACCCACACTTTCTTATAATTTCTTCAGTAATAGTTCTTCGTTGGCTCTTAGCTGCCTTTTCTGTATAATTTTACACTGGTAAAGTGCTACTGACTAGTGACTGCCCAATACCCAATCACATTACTAACCCATTGCCAATTAACCCGATTAGTTGTCTTTTTTCCAGAATATAACAAAAGCATTTGGTATTACCCAACTTAACTATTTGCTAGCACTAAATTCAAGATTTGCATAGATTTTTCAAATAGTAACAGGTCTCAGTGTCAGTATCTGATGAGTTTTCTTTGTTAGTGCTTTTAAGTAGCATTTAAATTAAACAACTTACAACTTTCTGTGGGAACACCACTGATGATCTAACTTTATGGGCTCATCAGAGGTTTCGTGTTTTTTTTGTCTGTTTCTTTGTTTTTGGAACAGTGTAGAAGTTGGCCTTCATCAGGGACCTTGATGCAAACGCACGTGTGATAACTGTCACTGGAATAACCTCTACAGACTTTATTCATTATTCTGCCAGAAGGAAACTTTGACAGAACAGATAACGCATCTGTAAAGATGAATAAATAATCCTTAAAAAAAACACCAACTTGCTATTGGCTGCTATGAGACACATTTTCATTTATTTGTTTAAGTAGAAGCTTAACTCCAGGCTTTTTCTCAGCACACTTTGTACTCTACAACCAGTCTTTGACCCTGAGTGAAGTAATTGGAAGCTTGCCTTGTTTTGTTCTATTCTGAGGAAAGAACAGTTTGGTAACAAGAGTTACATTCTGTCTGGAAGGGTGGGATGTTCCCAGCAATGTTCCCAGCTTGCTACAGTTCTAAGAGTCCCAGATTTTAAACCATATGGGAGCGTCACCAAGAGGGTCATGAACCCCCTCTACGTAATCACATGAGCCAAGGTCTCAAAAAAGTTATAATCCATGTTTGGTAGATGGTTGATGTACAAAATAATCACTTTGATGACGAGATGACACAATAAAATGTAACTGTAGACTTAACAGACACTTCACCTGGTTACACCTTGTTTGTTCGTCCAGCTTGGAGGTCTTGTTGTCTTCAGTACTGCATTCTTTGCAGTATTCTTCCTGGCATAGTTTTTTACAAAGTGCTTGAAACATTCCTCAGAGATCTTTTCCCATATTTACATGATAACATCACGCCATTGCTGCACATCTGTGTTACAAATCTTCCATTCCACAGGTGCTCTGTGTGACTGAAAATCTGTTCAGTGTGTAGGCCATTTGAGTGCAATAACCTCATTTAAGAGCAAGTCTTGTATAATTGGAGCTTTGTTACCTGGTACATTACACTGCTGAAATTAGCTATCAGAAGATGGCTCCTTTGACTGTGGACATAAAGTGGTGGACATGGTCAGAGGTAGCCTGTGGTGTGTAAATGACGCTCAAGTGGTTTTGTGCCAAGAAAATATCTTCTGTTATCGAGCTTTGATGAACTGTGCAAATTCTAGCCTCAGTTTATTGTCTTTAGCTGACAGGAGTGGCGCCCCAGTATGGTCTTCTGCCTCTGTAGTTCATCTGCTTCTGCATATGTTGGCTATAACCACTGTTTTTTTGTTTTTTTTTTAGTTACTAATGCCTTCCTATCAGTCTGAAGCTGTCTTGCAATTGTCTGCCATTTTTACCTAGAAAACTGCTGCTCGCCAGAGATGGTTGTGTGGGAAACTTAAGAAAATTAAGTCATCTTTCTTTTCTAATCTGATGCTGTCTGTAATTTAGCAGTTCATCTTGACTAGCAAGTTCAAAGTCAGAATGAAAATGAAAGCAAAACTAAATTGTTATAATGATAATAAAAAGAAGATTGATTGTAAGAGTTTCGGGGAGGGAAATAATACATCTAAAGACTCTTAAGTGCAGATTTGTGTCCCCTTGTAAAATCTGGTTTTGGGTGCAGTGTTTATAAGGAGCTTGGAGAAAAAAAGGTGTCTGGACTTCTTTAAGTTTCTTTGAAGACTTTTCACCTCTTATCTGAGAAGCTTCTTCAGTTCAAGAGGGTCAAAGGGTTGGCAGTTTGTCTTGTAATCGGAAGGTTGTCGGTTCGAGCCCCGGCTCCGACAGTCTCGGTCATTGTGTCCTTGGGCAAGACACTTCACCCGTTGCCTACTGGTGGTGGTCAGAAGGCCCGGTGGCGCCAGTGTCCGGCAGCCTCGCCTCTGTCAGTGCCCCAGGGCAGCTGTGCTACAATGTAGCTTGCCATCACCAGTGTGTGTGGATGAATGTATTGTAAAGCGCTTTGGGGTCCTTAGGGACTAGTAAAGCGCTATACAAATACAGGCCACTTACCATTTACCATTTTAAGTTGGTGGAGAGTCCCAGATTTTTGCACTATGGGAGTGTCCCCAAGAGGATCATGGACCCCCTATTGATCCTCTACCTAATCACACGAGCCAAGGTATAAAAACGGGTGTGGCTCCCACTGTGAAGCCTAGCTCAGCCTAGCTTTTTGTGTTTGTGTTGATGATACAGTTGTAAGGGAAAAAAAACAGGGGTGACAACCATCTGAGAATTGCATCATGTTTCCTTCTTATCCACTGAATTCTTATGACCTGTGACAGAAGTAGCCTTTGCCCTGCATTCTGCTTTCAGAAGCATCGTGACTTGGCTGCAAGGTTTCTCTTTCCTTTGACTTCTGGTTTTTTGGGGTCAAACTGTGACACGCCTGGACTTGTTTAACTAAAATGTTCCAAGGTATGATGATGTTATAGCTGGTGGGTGGATGTCAGGTCAGGTGGTCAGCGTTGGTTACAGGTTGTTGGCTTCCCCACCCTGCCTTCACCTTTTTGTCGGGAAACCACATGTTTGCCGATGGTTGTTTATTAAGATCTGCAGCTTTTAACATTCCTAACAAACATCTCTGGAGCTCAATGTTTAAAAGCCATTGATCCCAGATGAATAGAGGTCATTGTTTTTATTTAAAAAAAACAAAAAAAAAAACCCAGTATCCTGCTGATAGTCATCCATGTATGTCATCATTTTGGAGAAGCTCAGTGCCAGATGTAATTCATATGACTTACTAAAATTTCACCACTAAAAAAAAATTGGGATCATGCGTCTTTTTATCACATGAATTTTTTTTTTTTCCATGACTCTTCTTGCTAAAAGGATGAGTGTGTTAAAACATGTGTTTCTTTTGTCAGCAGGATTTATACGTGCAATTTTCTTGTTTCAGCACTTGGTCAGCAAAAAGATTTACCCACAGACGCTTTGCAAAGGAATCTTTCTCCAGTGTCTGAGATTTAAATTTACTTCTCAAGCAGACCCACAGATTTTCAGTTGGACTGACAAATATTACTGCTGAAAAGGAGACAGACTGACTGACGCGTCATCCATTCCTTTGTGATCCCAGTCATATGGCACAATAGGGCAGTCTCGGCAGAAGGCTTTGCAATAGAGCTACTTATAAGCTTCCTGATGGATTACAGTATAACACTAGTTTTACTTTACTTTACAATTTTAAATATGGAAGTTATTTCTCACTTATGTTTTACAAAGTTCTTTGTCTCAGAAGTATCAACCGGCTTACGACTGTGGCGGTCAGTTTTTCACTAGTAGGCATACCCATAGATATGTTGTTTGTTTTTTTTTGCCAATTGTTAAAAAGCAAATCCACAAATTCTTTGCCATCTATTTGTTTTTGGTGTGGTGGTGTGGGGGCAGTTTCAGTTGGCAATTCTAGACAGGATGTGAGTGTGAAGGGTTGTCTGCCTCTCTGTGTTAATCATGCTCAAGGCTGTCGGCCTGTCAGGATTGAGATCTGCCTTTTGCCCAATGGTAGCTGTGATAGGCTCCAGCCCAGCCACTAACTTGACTTGGATAAATGGTAGTTGCTTAGTGGGTTCTAACTGATAATGAAATCATGCTGTTTAAAATGAAGTGTATTTAGCAAGGCTATAACAAATAACTTTGCTTTTATTTATTTTCTTAACCTTACCCAAGAAGATGTGGAGAATCTCAAATTCAGTGTTGCTTTTTTTTAACCTGCTTTCTACCTTCTCATAGAAACAAAAAGAAAATGTAGCTGTTGTCCAATATTCTGCATTAGAGACAGTAAATGTCGACTTTACACTGTATCTTTCGCATATCTGTAGGATGAATTAATTCAGTGCAGTGCCCTCCAAAGATCACACTGAGTTTTGCATTACCTAACAGTAACATTTTCATTTAACCGCACCCATGGGGAAAGGTTGAAATATATGATCGTAGAGTATCGTGTAATCTATTGCATGTGCTAAACTCTACAGTTCTAGCTAAGTTACTATATGTTGGTAGAACCACCGCCTCTTTTAACACCACAGGATGTTAAACTAGCCCTACTACAACAGGACAGGTTTGAAAACAGCAGTGTTATACTTCTTTCCTCTGCAACATTAGACGTGTTTACTAGTATGAGTACTG
Source organism: Hemichromis elongatus (assembly GCA_015108515.1). Taxonomy (NCBI): domain Eukaryota; kingdom Metazoa; phylum Chordata; class Actinopteri; order Cichliformes; family Cichlidae; genus Hemichromis; species Hemichromis elongatus. The sequence continues at coordinate 16,791 of VUQR01034920.1, forward strand.
TAATTTGATTCCACACATTTTTCCGAAACCTTATATTGTCCACTTACATTACCCGCTATATAACTTATCCTTAAAAACTAACAACTTATATAATTCTGAGGTTAGGGTTGTGTTAGATTGCCTAGAGTGACTGTTTTTAAGCAAAGATAAAGTGTAAGTAATGTTTCCTTACCAAAGAGTGTTTCATTTTCTCAGTTCACCTGTAATTTAACTTAAAGATAAGAGTGTATGTTTGAAGTTTCAGTGAAAAGATGCATGTGTACTGTATTAAGGTGAACTTTGCTGCTAAAATATGGGGCAAGCAAAGTAGAGATAACAGAAGCAGAAATCATTACAACGATTTCCTGTTGGTACTTGTGGTGGGCGTGGTTTGCGGTGCCGTGCGGACGCACCTGCACGGCATCTGCAATCACGCCCGTCTGTTAAAACACGGGGACTCAGGGGTTGGGGGGTGTGGTGGTGAGAAGTGTGCAATAAAGATGCTGCCAATTGAAGCTCCGTGGTCCCGCCGTGCCTTATTCCCGCCACACTGGTGCCGAAACCCAGGAAGCGGCACGGTGGGACCACAAACGAGTCAGAGGGAGGATCTGGTCCAGATGGTGGCCGAAATGGCAGCCACCCAGCGGGAGCAGGCGGCGGAGGTGCGCCGCCAACAAGAAGAGCTGCGGGTCCAGACCGAGCAGCACCTGGAGAGGATGGCGAACCTCGCGAATCTGCTACAAGCCTGGTCAGCATTGCAGCCGCCACCCCTGCCGGTGTATCCTGAGGGGGTGGAAGCAGGGGAGGAGCTGCGTGGGGCACCTCGGCAGCCGGGGGTGGTGGACGAGGCGCGTGGGGGTCCGTGCCTGCCAGAGGAGGAACAGCCGAGCGAAGGGCTGCTCCTGCCGGGAGCGGTGGAGGAGCCGCTCCAATCGGAGGCGACGGACGAGGCGCGCAAGGGTCTGAGCTGGCCGGAGGAAGAGGTGCTGCTCGAGCCGGAAGCGGCAGCGGCGGTGCTGGGGACGACAACAGAGAAGGAGTCGCGGGACGGGCTGCTCGAGTCGGGGGCGGCG
>VUQR01034921.1:2508-31897 GCA_015108515.1 Hemichromis elongatus
TGTTTACACCAAGCCAAAATCAAGAACTGAAGGGGAAAGGATTGAGTATGGAAAAGGGAAATAATGGGGATAAAAGATGCGTCTCTCGTCCTATTGGCTGGACAAGAGACACACCTCCAGAAGCTCCTGTTGTTGTTTGCGTTGTGTCCAGTTCCAGAGCTGTATGTAAAGGTCAAGAGGGAGCACACAGGAATGGAAAGCACAGCACTGAGCTGAATCGCACACATCTGCCTGATCAGAATGACCCTTCCCCTTTATTTTAATTTCTGTATTAACTGTTCCATCCCTGATTTCCATCTTCTCTCTCCATCCCAGCAAGCCCGCTCTCTGCTCCACTCTTGTTTCTTAGGTTCATTTTGTTTCCTATTGGTTCTTTTTTGTCTACTTTTTTGTTGTTTTTCTTTTTCGTTGAGTACAAAAATACTAAAGTGCAACAACAATGATTAAAAAGAATATCAACCAAACTGAGATGAATAAATAAATATATATAAATAAAGAAATAATTTAAAAAGGTTGACCGGTGTGTCTTTGTTGTACCCACTCACACTCAGAAGTTTTCAATTTTTGTAACTTATAAAAAGAAATCAAGTGAAATTTCTTGTCCCCAGATTACAACATCGTGACTGTAGGGTTCAAGAGTGATTTGGCTAAACGTCTAAATGACCAGACGAGGTTTGAAGACACTCAAGTGTAGGCTGCACAGTCAGTTTTTGTTCCTCAAGGACATCCCTGTTACCCCTCACAGCTTGATGCCACCGTTGTGCTTCACTGTAGGGAGGGTATTAGGAGAGCAGTGCAGTTTAGCTCCAGCACAAAGTAGACCATCTATTTTTATCGAGGAGGGGCCTACTCTGCCATAAGCAGCTGATTAAGTGTAACTGAGACAGCCGTCTTTACCACCGTCTTTACTAGGTCCTGGTATCCTCCCTTACCAAAGCCTTACTTGCAAAAGCTACTCAACCCTATTAAGAGACCTGCTAGTTCCAAATTTCTGTCAGTTTTGTCAGTTATTGTAGAGGTTCTGGTGAGACCATGGAACAAGACTTTTGATTGGCCTCAAAGTGGTTCTGGCAAACCGTGAAACAACTTAGAACTCTTGTAAATATCTATTGTTGTTATATATATTATGTACATAGTAGATATATATATTTATATATTGTGCTCTTCTCCCCCTCCCCCTTTTTTTTGCACAGTCGAGGAGCGTGTTCAGGTTCATTTCACTGCGTGTTGTACCTGTATAACCTGCATGTGACAAATAAAGAATCTTGAATCTTGAATCTTGAGAAGGGAATGAGGTATTCCACACACAATATTTAGAGCGGTGGTTGGATGCTGCGAACCTCAACTGAGGATATAGTCAGGTGGTGTAAGGAACACTTTGAGGACCTTCTCAATCCCATAGTCGCGCCTTCTATCATGGAAGTAGAGCCTGGGGAGGAGGGCAATGACTCACCCATCACTGGGGGTGAAGACACTGATGTGGTTACTGCACAGTGGCAGGGCCCCTGAGGTGGTCTTGGAACACCGGACCAGCTCTTTGTCCTCTCAAGAATATTTGAAGGTGTGTGAGAGTTTGCCCAGCCAGTCTATATGTCTTTTGTGGACTTGGACAAGTTACTCGACTGGGTCCCTCAGGGTATCTTGTGGGGGGGGGGGTGCTTTGAAAGACAGAAAGGAGCGGCGTCCACAGAAATGTGGATGCTGTACCGATATGTTATCTTGAAAAGAGAGCTGAGCATAAAAGGAAACTGTCAAAATACCGGTCAGTCTACGTTCCTATCATCACCTATGGTCATGAGCTCTGGGTAGTGACTGAAAGAATGAGGTTGGGGATACAAGCAGAAGAAATGAATTTCCTTCGAAGAGTGGCCAGGGTTTCCCTTTGAGTTAAGAGGACTTTGGTCATTCAAGAGGGATTCGGAATAGAGCTGCTGCTCCTCCACATCGAACTCCACTAATATATCTCATGGATGCCTCCTAGGTGAGGTATTCTGGGCACATCTTACCCTGGCTGGGGCCGACTTGTAAGTCCTCAGCATTTATATTTAAACAGCCGTGTTTATGGACTACATGAAATGCCACTTGACTACATGTGAATGCAATCAAATTGTCAGCTCAAGAACTAATTACCTGAACAATAACTAAAGCAAACAGGATTAGATATTAGAGTGATGACACTATAAGATCTTCAAGTTATTCTAATACTGAAATATATGCAATAAGACGATACAAGCTGATCTGGCTTCAGTTGCAATGTGACAACGGCTAATTCGAAATCTTGGAAATTGCTAATGATGTCGCATCATTGCAGCCTGGAAATAAACCGAAACCTATAGGTTTCAAGAGAGGAGCAAATACATAAGACAAAACTGATGACAGTGCAAAAATCGTCACTTTGACAGGAAATGTAGATCAGATTGGTTGTAGGACTGGCTGTTTGATTATCCCTTTCATTAATGGCGTCCAGGTAATTGGTCTGTCTGTGCGTTTCACCAAGCAGTCCTGGCACCTGGGTGAGTGTAGAAGTGTGTTGACACAGTTTACACAGCTGTCTGTACACACTGAAATGTTCCGTTTCAAGTCCTAAACTCTCAATGTTTCCTAACCCTCTACTGATGCAATCACACAGATGACTGAACTGGAGAACAGAGCATGCAGAGAAGCGTTTCCACTGAATGAATAATAGCTTTGTTTGTTAAAGCCTTCATAATTAAATCAGTGACTTCTTTACTGAGAATTAGGCTACTGTACCCTTAAGATGAATAAGTCCTCATTATAAGTCACAGGTTGATGACACAATGGAAACATAGCCCCCCTATTGTATGAGCTTCTTGTTTGTTTCTTTTGTCTGCCTTCTGGCTGCAGTGCTCTGCATGCTGCTGCTCTGGTCTGTACAGCTGCACTGCAGAGGGTTTTCGTTCGGCAGTAACCGAGCGCTGACTTGTCGTGTGTCTGTGTTTGTAGAACATGGGTTCACTTTAACATGCTTGATGATGGAACTGGGTGATGGATGACAGGAAATGATGTGTTTATCCGTGGGAACTGACAGTTTTCTGCCTGTACCCGACGCTGCATCCTTGTCTCCTCCCCCACACCATCACTTTCTCTTTCTTCCCTCATGACTCTGTGCCCGCTCTCTTCTTCCTTACTACGCTTCTCTCTCTACATCTCTCATTCTTCCTCCCTCCCTCCCCTCTTTTCTGCTCTCCTCTCCTCCGAGTGGCGACACTGTGACTGCCTGCGTCAGCCAGCCCATGCCAGCTAGTGAAAACTGCTACTGGAGGTTGTCGTATCCTGCAGAGATCCCTGTGTTTGTGTGTGTGTGTGCGCGTATGTGTGTAAGTGTATGAGTGCACGCAGATGGGAAAGCAACTGAGTCAGGGAGGGCTGCCTCTCATCTCTCCGCTGTCATCGCCATCCTTTCCTCTCCTCCTCCTCTGCTTCCATGGAGCTCCAGCAGGCTGAATCACAGCAGCATCTGCAGAAAGGGCTGAGGTAATACTGTGTGTTATAGAGGACTTTTGCTGTGTATTTAAGCGCACACAGCTGCACTGCATGCAGCCTAAGAGAGTGCATAATGTGTGTGTGCATGTGTGCAGACCTACACTGTAATATATAGCCTCTTGCTGGCGATCAGATTGCCCCGATTGTCAGTGCAAAGCATCTCTTCCACCTGGCCGCAAACATCTGTCCGCTGCTGTCGTGCGCGTATATGAGCACAGCTAAGAATTTTTCTTGGTTGTCCTCATACATGTAGGATTGTGTGTGTGCTTCCTAGATGGCTCAGTTCCTGCTCTCCTCCAGGTTTCTCCCACAGATCACATGACCCATACAGCAGGAAAGCAAACACTAGATATTCCTCCTTCTATGTTTTTGCGAGCACTGATCCCAGCAGCCTGTCAGTGTTTTGTATTGCAGTGATGTGGTACATTGTACATACCCGATACCTGCCGGTGCCTGTGTAGAAACTGCATTGTATTTAAAGTTTCTTGTCAGTTGCTTTATACATACATATATATTAAACCTCCAGTAAAGCTTTACACAGCATGTTGCCCACCTTACCCACAATGCAATTTGACCACCAACAGCTGGGTGGTATGCTTGTAGCTCCTACTGAATTCTCAAGCTGTTAGTCTAAGAAGAGACAAGGAGCAAGGCCACAGACTGAATCGACACTGCTGGAGAAAATGATCAGACTTCTGTCAGCTCCCTCTAGAGGCACAAAAGGATATCTACAATTTTTATGTATATTTACTGGAGTTTTTCCCTGAAGCTCTTTTTAAAAAAAATTAATTCATTTATTCAAAGGTTCAGGCCAGCACCTTCCAGAGGTACACATGAGAATGAAATTGTCAGGCTCAGAACAACAGTGCTTGGTTCTAGTGACAGTGGAGTTCTTGAATGAGAATATCAGACTTATTCAGATGTTAAATTTGCTGCCTTTTCTTGAACTGGACTCATTTACTCTTGTAAAACCAAACTGATCTGCAAGGATGGAGGTTGCGATTCATTTGGGATGATGTTTTAGCACTGTGCTACCATATTTTGTTTCTCATTAATAACAATGTGCAGCAAGTTTTCAATTGAAAGATTTATGTGACTTCTTGTCTCTGCAGGTAGATGTGCGTGTGTGTGTGTGGTGCTCTGTTGGGCCATTATGGAGTGTGTGTGTCTGAGAAGGTGGATGTCGGGCTCGGCCGTCGTGTTCCTTCACACACTGGCCCTGTCCTGGACAGGTAAGAAACATCACAGCTTCAGTCAGTTATACCTGATTATACCTGTTGTACTAATTATGAGTTTAGTCATAGCTGACAGGTGTAACTGATGTACACACTGTACATAAAAGAAGCAGGCCAGTAGTGGGATGTTCTGCATGGTGTTGACTTGTGTGTTCTTAGTATGCCCAGTGGTTTCTGGACATTGCATTTTAAAGCCTCAACCTTCCCGATCTAAAAAAAATAAGACACTGTGGGTGTACCTTAAACCTGCATTCTTTTTAATGGCCACCAGGAACTGATACCTGTCATACCTGCTCCTATAGAAATCAGAAAATCAGTGTATCAGAAAATGGCTCTCGACTCTGACCACTGTAAAGACTTTCCTGGTGAGTTTATGGGTTCGGTCACTTATATCTCGTCATACGGAATAAAAAATTAAGTCTATTTTGTAAATGTTGGCCATTCTAAGTTTCAGAAAATAGAATTTTTGAGGTTTTGCAATTAGAATGCACTTGAATTACCCTTTACATCTGTTTTAATTCAATTCAATTCCATCAATTTATATATTGCCAAATCACCATAGTCACCTCTAGGTTCTTTATGTTGTAAAATAAAGGCTCTTCAATAAGACAGAGAAAACCCCAACAATCAGATGACACCCCGTGAGCAAGCCTTTGGCACCAGTGGGAGGAAACCTCTGGCAGGACCAGACTCAGGAAGGAACCATCTAGTGTGACCAGTTGGTGGTGAGGGGAGGAAGGCAGAACAAAAGACACACTGTGGAGGAAAGCCAGAGATTAATAACAGCCAATGATTTAGTACAGAATGGTGTATAAACACAAGAGGTGAATGAAGAAGAAACACCATGGAAGCCACCACCAGCCTGATGATTTCAAGATGACAATGATAAAAATAAATAAATGAATAAAATTCGCTGCATTGAAGACTGGCTGTACAATCTTTGGTAGTTAGCACTGTTTCCTTACAGCAAGAAGGTTTTGTGTTTGAATCGACCAGCCAGCGAAGATGTTTCTGTGTGCAATTTGCATGGATGAATGGACCATAATATATCAGTGGTACTCTTCTACCTACAGGTGCAATTGAACCCGTTCCTAAAATTGACGGATGGCACCGGGGAGGTGTGACACTGCAGGAGAATGTCACACACCGGTTCAACTGCCATTCAGATGGCTGGGACCCCCACGCCCCTCCCATGCTGACCTGGTATTTGAACGGCGAGCAGCAGAGAGATCCATCACCAAACCGAGGCCGTCTGGTCATGACATCACAAGAGGATTCTGAGGTGATGAGACCGGGGTCCAGTCACAACAGCACCTTCTCTTTGCGGGCCAGAAAGTGGGACAGGGAACTGGTGTGTGTAGCATCAAACCCCAGAACAGGCGAGAGCTACAACGCCACGGTCACGCTCAATGTCCAGTGTGAGTAAGTGGACCCGTGTATCTTCACCTGTTACATTTGACAAAATGCTAAATTGTTCTTTCTCTGTGTCCCCAGTCCAGCCAGAAATCCTCAGAGTGAATGCCCACTATAGTGAAACCTCAGATCCTGGCCTCTCTCTGGTCCTCTTCGCCTTGGTGCGGTCAAATCCACCTGCCACGATTACCTTTGTTGACCAGTCCGGCCAGTTGGTGGCCAATACCTCTGACTTCCTCATTCTGGACTCACGAAGCTACCCCTGGCTGACCAATCACACGCTGAGCGTCACACTAAGTAGTCTATCAGGGAACGTCTCGCTGAATGCCAGCAACAGTGTGGGAACGGCACAAAGCAACCTTACACTGGCAGGTGAGAAAAATCTACCATCCAGGGACTTTAGAAACTACATGTGATGATAAGAGTGGGGACAAGAAAAATCACCCTGGCTCCATGCAAAGATGACAAAATACAGTCTTCAGGAACTCTACAGCACATCTCTTGGCCTTAGTTTCCTGTCTACCATGTAATTATGAGGTCAAAATAGAGAAAGTAAAAAAGCATGTAAACTCTCCACTTTCTGTCTCCAGAGTTCCTGCAGTCTCGTGTGGAGGTGCCCATGCTGGGAATCGTGACCGGAGGAGCCATGGCCTTTATGGCCCTGCTCATCCTCAGCCTGATAGTCCTCTGCCTCATGCAAAAAAACAAGAGCAAGTCTATTGGTGAGACTCAAATGCTCATGCGTGCAGTGATGAAACCAGCTGGAAAATTTGATTGCAGTATGTATTCTTAGTGTATTCTTCAGCAGACTAACCTATATCCCTGTATGATGTTACAGAGGAGACAGTGGAGATTGTGATGACCAAGAAGAGGTAAGCAAGGAGGGCCGGCTTGTGTTTTTAGATGTTAGCGCACAAATAAAGTGCAACTCTCAGCAGCCACTGCCATTATTATTTCTTGATCTTTCACGTTTGATTGACACCACACCAACACCATCTCTGCATTCCAGCACATCCATATTTCACATCTCCCTTAATAATTTCCACCTCAGCGCATTAGCGGATTGAAAATACTGCTGAAAGCATTTCTCTGCTCTTAAGAGTACCTTATGTACATCCTACAGATCAATACCACCTCTAATCCAAGTTTGATATCTTCCACACAGCGAGTCAGCCAATCTGAAGCAGGATAAAGCTGATAAGACCCACATCCCCAGAGAGAACATGTCCCTGCCTTCAAACATGCAGCTCAACGACCTCAGCACTTTAAGGAAAGGTAAATTTACTACAGTTGAACCACAGCACGCAACCTGACCATGCAAACAGTTTAAGATAACAACACTTTCATAATAAATCACCCACTTATATCTTTGCTGCTGAACTAAATTGTGTGTCCAATAATTAGGTGCAAAAAATGCTTTAATGGAAGTAACCGGACAACATTATCTGACAATCTTGGTGTAAATATGTTCTCCAAGATCTTGTTAACAGCAATCAGTCTGGTTTTTCTTGATCATTTGGAATTCTAGGCGTGTATTGAGGCACTACTTGGATTACATTTATGCTTTTTTATTCAGAAATGAGCTGTCCTGTTGTGGTTTATGTTATTCTCTATTAAACTCAATCAGATCACAAAAAGGGAAAATAATGATTTAGTATTAATGGACAGGGTTTACACCATTTCAAAACTGATAATAAATGATCCCAGAATGTTTACTGTGAATGCACTTGATGTCATAATTTTAAATATATTTAATTCCCTGAATGGGATCACACGAAGGGGAGAGGGAACAAATCTGCTCTAACCGAAGAGTTGCTGTAAGTGCTAAACAATTTTCGGGAACATACTTATTTGCTTTCTCGCTCACGGTTAGAGAGAGGATTACAACCAGACTTCACTTCCGAGATGTGTCTATTGAAAACTGTTTCTCTGGGTTTCCAGACAGAAGCCAAAGTACCAGTCACTCTGGTTCTTCGCCAGAACAAACACCTGCTTATCTGTCAGTAGAGCAAACAGGAGGTCAGGAAAAACGATAGTGAACCGTTTATCTTTAGACAAACTTACCTGTCTTACCTTTTATTGTTTTGTTTTTTTCTGGAACACAAACGCACACCCTCGTTAAGCCATCTTAGTGAGAACACTCACTGACCCAATGCTTTCCCTAGCTGCTGCTTACCCTAACCATTAAACATGAATGCCTAACCTTAACCTAACCTGAACCTAATTGTAACCCTGTCACTAAAACCACATTTTGAGTGTCAAAAATGCCATCAAATGCCTTCAAACTCACGAGGACTGTTGTGTGTGTGTCCCCTCACAATGCAAAAACTCAAACTCTTACCATTTATATTTGTCTAATTTCTAGTGAAAATGTCCCATCGCACAATCACCTACAGAGTAGTTTATTTCAGCCAAAAATATCTTGTATTAAATGAAAAAAAAATCTGTCGATAGAACAAGTGAAAATTCTCCAGATCCAAGGGATCCACACGGAAACTGAAATGTAATTGAATTTTTGTGAGTTGTTTTTCATTTAAGCTAGTTATTTTAATTGTTTAATCGATTCTGTTGTGTGATAGCTAAACCCAGCTTAGCTTAAAATAAATTTAGCTTAGCATAAACTGAGCTTGGCTAGGAAGTAGTCCAGCACATCAGCCCCCACCCCCGCAGAATGCTAAGAAATTAATTGTTACATGTTGGGTTTTTACAGACTGCTTTTGATAGGTTATATGTATGATTGTATGTTAATCAGTAAGCTTCAATGAAATATTTTAGCTTAGCCACATTACCTGTATTTCTGATTCCCTTTAGCGTGTTCGCTACAGCCACTGAACCACTTCCTGGAGTCTATCCCAAATGCTCCAGTGATGTGAGAGATGGGATACACCCTGGATAGTTGGCTAGTCCATCAGTAGACATGCATACACTAATTTAACGTAATTTTAAAAAATCTCACCATGGTTTTCCCCTCCTAAAAAGCATAACATCTTACATACTAGTGCATCCTCCATCTTTCCTGTATCTGTTTTTGTAGCCCGAGAGGCCGCCCAGCAGAACAGTGTGGGAGAGGAGAAGAAAGAGGAAGATGAGGAGGAAGATCTATCTTTAGCCTATGCTGCCAGAGGTCAGGGAAATACTCTCTGATCCTGTTGAGCTTTTACTTCACTTTATAAAATACTTTAACATAAGTTTTTGTGCGAAGGAACATTAGCATACTTTCTTTGCACCCTATGGTTTCCAGGTTTTGCCAGATATCCGATGGTGGGCTACATCTATAAGGTGAACAGCACAAGCAGCGAGGAGATCTGGCTCTGACGTCCCTGAATGTAACACACATACTGTACGTGCATGCGTTCTACTTCAAAACAGTCCAGCCGTCCTGCAGGAAACCCAGAGCAACTGCCACTCAACCAACAACTCAGGCTGGACTGACAGGAACAGGATCCAGGATCTTGTTGGTGGAGGATAACACCATTCCGCTGACTGCATCGACATGATCACGAGTTTCATAACTACACAAGGAAACTGTCTGTGCGTTTGTTACCAAGTGCTTGGTATTTACACTGCTGACATGTTGTCTTAACAGTATGAACTGCAAATGAAGCGCTCATCTCTCAGTTTGTTTTGACATGATCTCCTGTAAACATGCTCATAATGTCCTTCCTCTGTGTTGCATTACTGGAATGCATTAAATGTTCTATACTAACACTGATTCCTTAATAAGATGGTGCATAATTATAAAATATGTATTTGGTCATGGAAATGTTAAGATGCAATGTACTGTATATTTGTATGCATATGTATATGTGTAAAAAAGAAGATGTCTAATAAAGATAATATCGATTCTGTGTGGAAGAAAAGCTGGAAAATGTCGTGGTTGCAATCAACACTCACCAGGGGGAGCTTTGGAGCGGGTTATGATGAGAGGGATGTTCTTGACATAAGCACAATAAGCAGTAAGTGTTGTGTGATGGAGACAGCACTGTTGCATTTGGGGAAAACGTAATTGGATACTGTTTAGCTGCAGCAGGTGCAGGAGAAGAATAATCTAGCTCTTTAGGTTTAACTGTGTGTCTGTGTGTTTGTGTGTGTGTGTGTGCCAGGTGTTAGCTCTGGGTCACAGGTTCCTGTGGCTTTTCATCAAACAGGAAGTCGAGTTGTGGTGTGGGAGCATCTACTTGCTTTCTCTCTGTTTTTCTTCTGCTCTGTACTGTGAATGCAGTCTGTCACACACATAGTGGGAAAAGAAAACATTCACAGCACACGGGGGAATTAAGATATTCATCTGAACACACACGGTTGTGTTTGTGCCTCTGTTTTACCAGATGGAGCTGCTCACCACCACATATCCCAGAGCAAGCGTACACCAAGTAGCAATTACTGTCAACAGGCTGATCAGTCATTCCCGTAAGGCGGAATTTTCTTCTCCGGTTGTTGTTTATGTTTTTTGTAAGATGTGAAAGCTGCCATGACAAAAAAAAAAAATCACGTGGGTAGGGGGGTAAAAAGAGTTTCAGTAACAACAACGTTTTAATTTAATTTTATATACTACAAAAATGAAGTTTAGTGAGCAAACAGGAAATGAATGAACAGTTCAGTGAGGCTTTAGTGTTAAAACTGCACTACTACTACTGTAAACTACTGTACTGAAACTTAAAATGTTGCTTCTGTTACCGAGAGTGTAATATAAATTATTAGCTAAGTCAAAGTAACAGTCAGGCCCCTCCAGATGTAGGAATCAACAAAGCCTGCGGAGACAGAAGATAAACCAATCACATTCACTTCCTTTTCATGCACATGCACAGAGAGACTGAGACACTCCGACAGGCAGAGACTGGATGCTCGGCGGCTGAGACCCACAGTGCTTCATTTCGTGGTCAGTACTTTTATTTAAAAGTTATGTTGTGTTGATATTAAGCCCAGGCTATGTTTGTTATTTCATTTAAAATTAATAATAGCTAAAGTTTGAATTCTAGGAGTAAAATAAATTAAACCTCTTGTTGGAAAACTCAAATGATTTCCTGGGAATGGCACCCTAAATGTGGCATTTTATTATCCATTATCTGTCTTTGTAAGTCCAATAAATGGTTGACATGAAGTAGAAAATGGCGTACTTCCTGTTGTTCTCTACTTCGCTCTTACTTGCAGGGAGCTGAACTGTTTCCTTCTATCACCAGCAGAACTCACAGGAGTGAACAATGAAGAACAACTTTGCTTTGCCTTCCTGCTTGCTGCTGTTTGGGACCTTCATAGGTACGCCTGCCACACCATTTTACCCAAACACTGATATGAAATGAAAATCATTGTAGGAATCAAAATTAAGTAATGGTAACTTTTGTTGTCACAGAGTTGCATATTGGTTTTATTTATAGGAAATGTTTTCATATTTCTCTCCAAATTCCTCTTGCAGTGTTTGTCAGTTGTCAAGGTAAGAAGACTACTACTTTTTTTCATGGAACTATGTAGTGTTGTAGACCTGTGTGGAATCATTTATATTACCTATATAGTAATGTACAAAATAGCAGTAAAATAAAAGTACCAGCAGGTTTGACGTGTTTAATTTGATTGTTTTTTTCTTACATGCCAGATCCCATAATAAAAGTGACTGAGCTCGCTGAGGAAATTAAACTGACTTGTCCTAGCGGGTATGAATTTAAAGAGAACAATAATTCTGTGGAACAAATACTTAAAATTCAAGATAATGCAACAGGGCAATACACTTGCACGAAGACTGACAGTGCGAGTGTAGCGATCTTCGTGAAGTTTCGCAGTAAGTTCTCCATAAAAAACTGTGTTCCATTTTATTATGTGTAGTATGCATACTCTTTTGTATTTGCTTTACTTGACTTCATTCTTTATAATAATGTCGAGTAAGTAGCCTACAGTATTGCTGTAAGGTACAACAGTAAGGTTATTGATAGAAATGAATGCATCTGATAAAAAAGTCAAATTGTCAGGATATCTGTGACTGTATATATTTATTGTATGTGTGTGTTCGCAGGTTGTGACAACTGTGTAGAGCTTGACATAATGTCCATAGTGGGCATGGTCATAGGAAATGTGGTGGCCACCATTGTGATTGGAGTGGGCGTCTATCTCCTCGCTTCTCAGACTAAGGCCGGCCCTGTTGTCTCGAACAGAAAGATTAAAAGTAAAGACTATTTACCTCTCTTTTTAAAACATTGGTTTTGAAAACCCATCTAAATAACAGGTGTAGTGGTCTTTAGTTCTTGGTTAAGGAACAGCAACTACCACCAGAAGTTGGTTAGATTTTTTTTTACTTGTCTTTGTAATAAGGTTTGCATTTTCTCTAAATAGATTTTAAATTCTTTCAATTTCTCACCACCAGGAATATAATAAGTCCAATGCAATGATTAAAACTAGGTACTTTAATATGCACTGTACTGTCAAAGCCTGGCTAAAATAAATCAGAAGGAATGCAAAATGTGTTGCAATCACACATAAAATTATGACAGACCACCAAAGTAGTTAAAATAATTTGTTTTGGCGATTCCACTTTATTTTTTCATTGCATTGGTAATTCTCCAGATGAAAACAATGGCAACAACAAGATGTTGCTGTCATAGATTTGAATAAATTTAGCTCCTTGTTTACCAATAAATGTTTACAATTAATACCGATCTTCTCATCTAACACCTTGTTTAAAAGCACATAATTTTTTAGGGTAATGTTGTGCTACTTTTTTAATTAGTTCACCACGTTGGGCACTGGTTGAAAAGAATAGCCTTACTCAGAATAGAGTTAAAAACAATAATCACTTAAATAATTCTTACAAATACCCTAAATAACCTACCCATTGTTATTAATAATAGCATCACTATTAACTTAAATCGCCATCAGCAGATTAGGCTTGGTTAATAGTAATTCATGTGTCCTCAGGCTCTGACAGACCTCATTATGCTTCTGAAAGCAGAGGACCGACCAATGACCACTACCAGGTAAGCTGAAACATGATCACCCATCGTACACGTGAAAATGCCACTAATAAAGGAAACAACAGCTGACGCCTTTTCTGCAACAGCCTCTAAAGAAGAGTGGCCAGAGAGATACGTATGACGAACTCGTCCACAGAAAATAAACAGGAGGATGCTCGCTGGGATCCATCGCTGGAAACTGAAGGTCCAAGAGGAGGGAAAACCTGTTTCCAGGGTTTATGTCTAGCTTGGTGTATGCCCATTTCTAATGTAAAATTTCTTCCAGCTTTATTTTCATCATGCTTGTAAGACGATGCTATAAACTCAGTATTTCAGATGCGGTCAGAATGGAGGCAGAATATTAATTGAAGTATTATTTTTGTTTATTAATAAAAAAAAAATAAAAATCTTTGTGCCAAAATGAAAAACTAAAATTGAATGGGTTGTCTTGTTATGCTATCGCTAGTGTTGAATACTTCTTAAGTAGTTTTCTTTGGTACAGTTTTAAGGTAACTGCTACTTCAATCCTAATGTACTAAAGAACTTAATACTGTGCCTTTTAGTACCCTATATTGTAATGGTGTCACCATAACCATGTAATGATGATAACTGTGAGATTTAAAAAATAAATAATAATAACATTGTGTAAGTAAGGAGCATGTGATAATATAAATGTAGCTTGATTGTAACTCATTTGCAAAAAAAGATCTCACACATTCAACACAGTTAGAGATAGATAAATTTGTCCAGTGACAGTTTTGCTATTATTTCTTATTATTCCAGTGTTTTGACAGATATGCTTAATAATTTCTTTAAACTCTTATTGTGAAATGAAAATCCGAAACAGCCCCAGCATGTCTATATACATAATTATTTGTAAATGAAAAAAAAAAAATAAAGCACTATTTAATGTTGCAAACAGTTGTTGTGTGGTATTATTTTAGTGATAAGTTATATGCACCCCTATTTCTTACTTTCTTTTTGTTGTCCATTTACTCAACGTGCATGTAGTGTTAATATGTCAAATTTAGCTATTTGTCTAATCATTTATAATCAAACCAGATGGGCTTGTTTAATATGTAATAGGCAATAATTTTAATATGTTGTGACACTAATCGCACAAATTAAACAACATCACAAGCACTAAAAACACAAACTGTAACGGTGTTATATTTGATGAAAAAATTCCCTCAAACTGAATAAGCCGTTTTCCAAAATCGGCTTTTATGTAAGGACACCTGACAGTTCTCCGTCCCTTTCGGAGGAGCCTCCAGGTCACTGAGCGTCTGAGGAGACTGAACATGTATTCATTTATAGATGAGTTTAAGAGCAACACATTTAGTGAAATAATTAACATGTCTTAATTTGTTAAGAACATGATGCTGATGCTACCAAGCTTTTACACAATAATGGGCTCTCTTAAATAACACTCAGTGGAGTGAACTATGCTGTTATAGTAACAAAACAATGGCCACTAGTCCGGTGCAGAAATCTTCCCGTATTCATCCAATAATAGGACCGTTTTCAAATAGACTAATTTGTACCAGATCAAAAAAATCTAAATGTGTACAATCTGAGGTTTAATTATTATTATTATTATTATTATTATTATTATTATTATTATTATTATTATTATCAATAGTGGTGGTAAAACTGTTTCTAGATTATATTTTGCCAATGCTTCACTGAAAAAAATGAGCTTGAGCTCAACTTCAACACACAATTTACATCATAAATAGGATGTTAACACATTATCCAAAAATCAACCCAAAACTTTGATGTGATAATCCCATTGTTAACAAGTTGATTTCATGCAACTGACTAACATATGATTTGGACTGAATAGTATTCATCATGATTTTCTGTTTCTTGGAAACCCTTATTTCATAAACAGTGCACCTTGTGAAATAAGGAAAGCTTGAGAACCACAGAGCTAGACTTGCTAGCTGGAGAGCCCACTTCTTAACCGCCCGAGTGTTTGGATGTGACAGTGGTACTTTTGTGTCTGCTGCTACAGTAACAAGCTGACCTTAATTTCACCATGTCCCAGCATGCTACTTTTTCTTTTTGGATTAATTTCTTATATCAACAGAAGTTACGATAAATGTAGAATAACCATTATTCTGTCTCTGAGTCCTAGAATGCTCCCTCTCTTTCTTTATGTAGAGTGGTTGCCTCCAAAGGTGAGCCAGTCCTCAGAGACATGTTTAAATGTACAACTTTTTGTTTAAATTGTTTACAGCTAGGACAAAATTGGCTATCTGTGTGGTGGGTGATTTCATCATTTCTATTTTTTAAATAGGCTGTTTGGGATTAAAGCCTTTAGTTATGGGTGTATCTTCTTAGTTTGACAGGTGTGCAGACACTGACAGATGTTTATTTATTAATTTATAAGGAACCCCATTAGCTTCCACAGCAGTGGTTGCTAGTCTTCCTGGGGCCCAAACCATCAAATACAATCAAATAAAAATATTATACAAAGAAATGAAATAAAATGGGTCCAAATTCAACATGATTTGGCTCTTACATCCACAGAGGTTTTACAGTTGTCAGAATATGATCATGTAAATAACAATAACACTGAGACAAAATTCACAGATTTCCATTACAAATGACATCGCCTACTTACACTATTTACAACTATTAAAAGCTGCTTAAATAGGCTTTTAAGTGATTTTTAAAATTGTAAATAGAAGCCAATTCCCTAATTGCATAAGGCAACTTATTCTACTAAAAAGATGATCTAAATATAACAGAGTTTTTCAAAAAGTTGCTTTTCACTGGAGGAATTGCTAAATTGCGGCTTGTTGAAAATCGTGTAGTATGATTATGTATTTCGTCTGGATACTGCAACTGAGCAGAAAAAAGAATGCAGTGTGTTTTCTTTGTAAATACAAGTAAGCCATAGTATAATTTAGCTTGTACAAGAAGCCAAAAAAGTTTTTCATGCATTTTTTCAATCTTTGTATAGTATGGACACCTTAACACTAATCTGGCCGCCCTATTCTGAATTAACTGAAGTCTGTTAAGATCTCTCTTATAGCTGCTGACCAAGTGACTGAGCAGTACTCTAGATGAGATAATACTAGTGCATTAATGACATATTTCATAATTGGAGAAGTGGTATAAAAGGAGTGTTTCCTCGCCATAGCTATGCCCTGTCCCATTTTCTTAATCACAGAGTCGATGTGCTGAGACCATGAAAGGTGGTGATTTATGGTATCACCAAGTAATTTAATCTGGGTTACCTGTTCTAATATGGATCCCGCTCTTGAAAGATTCAGTTGTGGGCTGTTGACTAAGCGTACTCTACTTCCAATCAACATAGATTTGGATTTAGATACGTTTAAAATCATATTGTTTTTACTTATCCAGTCAGACACGTTCAGCAAATCAGATGAGATTTATTCACAGATGTATCCTTAGCTATGCTAATTTGTATCACTCCACTATCTTTGTGCAGTTGGACCAATTTTAGCGGTATTATCTCACAAAAATCCCATCCAAGAAGTTGGCATTTACTCTCTGGTGAGTGAAATGCTCATATTTAATGAGCTTCAGGCTGCTGAGCAGGTAGGTGTGTTGCACTTGTGCAGTTTATAGAGGCAGCTTAGCTAGCAGCTTATAACCAAACTTGCTAGCGTTAGCACTTCACTCTCTTTTCTAAAGTTGATCAACATCATAGTTGAGTCCAGATAATAATGGGCGGTTTCATCTTTATATGGTTTGATGTAAACTACTGAGTAGAACCTCTGCTTGAAAAACACATCGAGGTCTACTTGAGGTTTTGATTAAAAATATGATTTCATTTTCCTTTTTTAGCCTGGATGCTAAAAGATCTAACAATGCTTATTTTCAGCATTAAATCTCTAATATAATGCTCGCAAATTTGGTTTTGTAGCCTTGCCCTTTCCACAGACTTAAATTTAATCTCGAGAAATATTACCTTGGAAACCTCATCAATGAATTGCCTTTTAACCCTTGTTTAAATAATTAACCAGTTATTAACTTTAGTATTTACTGACCACTGCACCTTTGATGAATGAACCCTCTGATATATTATATTACCCAAAAGAAAATAGTAATCAGTAAAAATTAACCCTAACTTAACTAGATACAACAGTACACTGCTACACTGTATCAGTAATTAACCATTCAAATTGCTTAATTAAGTGAATAATCACAATAAAATACTCAATTACAAGTACAGGGCCTTGGAGGGAACTATAAATAAAAATGGCGGGTTAGATGAATTATTTATGATCATTTTAATATATTATTGTAATTTTTAATGGTTAGTACATCAATATGCAATGTTTAGTTCGATAGTTGAATTAATTGCATTTTATATACTTTAAATGTTTTAGATTAAATTAAATCTACTCTCTGGATAGCTTTAATTAAAAGGTTTGGCACAAATGTATTGAAATTAAATGAAGTAGATAAATGTGAACCTAATTATAATACATACTCTAATGTCAGTCAAAGGGTTCATATTAACGTGGAGTTGCGTAAGACGTATAATCAGTTACACTTTTATACTGAAGAGAGAGTTACACAACAAGGGCAAAGAGAAAAGCCGAACGAAAGGTTAAGAAAACTAAAAGGTTAAAATAGTAACAAAGACAAGTTGCAGGAAACACAAAAGTTGGGGAGGGGAGAAACTCAGAGGCCTCCCCGTGTCAGATAATCTAAAAACTTCTTTGATAGCAGCTCATCTTCTTCCTCACTCTACTGTGACAAAGCTACAAACTACTGTTTTCTACCAGAGCCGAGGAAGAGAGAAGAGATCAAAAAATGGAGCTTTAAGCAGCTCTTAAACACAACCCTGATCTACCCACACACACACACACACACACACACACACACACACACACAAAACCAACTTCTGAGTCAGGGTATGTTCACACACCTTCGGGTACATGCACGCTGTCATCAAACACGAATGTGTGTGCGCTCGTGCACACTAACAGATGAGCAGATGTAGGTCTGTGTGTAGGAGCGGTTTGACTTAACAAAGAGAGAAGAACATATCACCCTCCCCTGTTTTCTTTGCTTCTTTCTCTCACAAATATACAGAAGATGTAAATGAAGATAACTGAGCAGTAAGTGTGGGTGTGTTTCCACTAAACACCAGTCTTCTGAGATGGATACAGTGTAACAGATTTATCATTCATTAATAGTCTGCATAGAGATGAAACATTACATTGTGTTTCCCTCTTTTGTTTCCACTGCTACAGCTGTGCTCTGTCACTGCTGGGAAAAAAATCACACAGAAGCCCAAAACATGACATGATGTGATATTTCCACTGTGTCTTTAACACTATCAAAAATATGTTTATGCATTGAGAAATGTTTCAGAGATATTTCCACAGACGGTGATGTATGCGACTGTCACAGCAGAAACTAAGACATACTGGTGATGACTGTGTGATGGGGGGCTGGGGTGCTACGGATATGAGCTGTGGCTTTGAGGCAGCTTTGTTACAGTTCTATCTGCTGAACCATCCCGGTACTGTTTTCAACCATGAACAAAGAAGTAAATGAGAGCAGTGTTCACTGTGGTTTATTATATTAATGACGCACCTTGTCCATTACAGTATCGCATTATAATGTCATGAAAGAAGAAGCAAAGAAGTACGCCTCAAAGGTTTATGCATGCAGCATGTTACATATCTGATGCTCTTCAGAGCTCGTCAGAGCTGAAAATGCTGCATATATATATGTACAAAACATGTAAGTCTATTTGAATTGATATGCTTTTAAATTACAGCACTTTCTGTTGAGATTAAAAGATCAGAATACTCAAATACCCCATAAACACATATATTTGGCTATCCACATTATCAGGTACACTTCTACGGACTGATGTGATCCAATTCAGTGTCAACTCAGTAATAAAATGATTTGCCGCCATGCACCCTTACAACTAACCAACTAACTAACACTAAAAACTTCATAACAATAGCAAAACAATATATTTTAAGCAAAACATGAATATTACAGGCATCATGAAAGCAAACTCGCCGTTGCAGTGCTGTGTTGTATTTGTTTTTACACCTAATAAACTGTACAATAAGCGCAAAAAAAAAAAAAAGATTTCTTAAACCTTTTCCTCTGATGGCTTCTTTATTATTCATTAGCCTGACACCTTTATTTATATGCCTCACAGTATTGAAAGATGATATTTAAAACAGTCTACAGTATCAGTTTGAATATTTTGTTATTTTATATAGCCTGAACAGTCCTTTTAGATAAGTGTACGTACTGTATGTACCTCATGGTAGAATCTTTGGAAATGGGTATATATAATGGCTTAGTTGGCATTAACAATTCACGACAACAATTAAAAATGTCAAATGTTGATTCGGTTAATGTCAATGCTAACGCTTTCTCTCCAGTGGACACGTTTCATGTTACATTTGTTTTTTTGCTCACTTTATTCAGGCGCTTTTACAAGCATTCATCACATCACAATGCTAATATCATTTACTTAGAAGTCAGGCAGATCATCACTGATTCATTTAAAATCAGCACCGACTCAATTTCCAAACCACTTGACGAAATACAGTAACATCTCCTTTATACTGAATAAAGAAAAAGATTTTACATTGATATAATTTGTAATTTTAACTTTATTTCACAAAATGTATTTAAATACTATATACATCAGCGGTCCCCAACCCCTGGGCCATGGACTGGTACCGGCCCATGAGTGGCTTGGTACCAGGCCGCGATAGTTTACTTGTAAAATTTATGGTTTTCAGGGTTTTTATCATTAACTCGGTTTCCCCTGGGTCTTTTCCCATGTTGTTATTGTGTATTATTTTGAAAGAAATATTTGCACCTTACAATACCGACCAGAGAGCATTAAGGGGCAGAGAGGGGGATGTTACTCTCAATGTCAAAAAAGGTTGGGGACTGCTGATATACTATAATACTAATTGATATTTCAGTTAAATATCTTTAACTTTTGAATCTCAATGCAAATTCCACCTGAACTCTACCTACTTTGTAAGTTAAAGGGAAACAAACTAAATTTGTTGTGGTGGTCTTTGGTTAAGGTGACCCTTCAAATTCAAAACAGAAGAAGCCACTGCGTGCTACCCGGATCATGACTAATACTCTTGTGTGTCTTTTTGTGAATGTTTTCCTTCCTTTGCAGAGACCCGGAGCCGATAGCTTAAGTGCTTCTATCCCATCCTGTTGACCACCTGGTAAGTCCCCTCGGCCCGGGTGTGAGGGTTCAGTCGCTGCAAGAAAAATGAAACAAACAAACAATAAAATGTTTAGCTTTAGGATGGACAGATTAAGGCAGACAGGACCAAGTAGTAAAATAGTCCAGTACGCATAAACAATGTTATGTTAGGGATCTTAGTCAACCACTCAGAAAACCCAAGAAAAGATCCACGAATCAGGTAAAACGGAGTGGTGCTCTCTCATCTATACATATCTGAGTAGCTGATTTAGAGAAATCTCTTCTTTTAACACCTTTGCATTTAATACATCTTGCAGCTTCTCTCAAAATTGAGGCAAAGTCCAAAACGTTTGGACAAGTATCTCTCTCTCTCTCTTTTTTTCTTTAAACCTCTGCTCATAGCAGGCTTTGGATTCACATCTTGGCAGATTTAGTGTTAATATTTAGTGTAATCTATGTTCTATGTTGATAAACAGTTCATTAACTCCGGTCATGAACTATTCCAGCTGCATCCATTGCAATGCTGACCCACTGGTCTCATTCCAACTTAATTAATAATCACAATACCGGCTAACATAGTCTTATTTGGTACCTGAAGGAGCTGGAAGAATTTAGTGCAAACAAAGCTAAAAATATCCTTTTAGTCATTCAGATTTAATTATTTATCAAATGACATGTTCTGATGTCATTTTTATCACTCTAGGCATCACATCATTAAATATCAGGTAAAATGTTTGTATAAAATGTCAGCCATGAGCTGTTTTTGTTCAACTCTATGTCACATTAAATTATGTCTAAAAAACTCACAGAACATGACAACACCATTTTAGGTCATTAATTGTTTCATTTAGTGAATTAAAAAACAGTATGAAAAACAGTATGTTCAATACAACTCAATTCAGTTTTATTCATTTAGTGCCAATTTGCCACTTCAGATCTCTGATCAGTTCGGCTGCAATTTGTTTTGGATCCATTACTGAACGTCTGTTTTTTTTCCTTTTCCCAAAACTGCTCCTTTTTTAAAGTACTATAATAATATCTCGTGTTTCCTGAGTGAACCTCAGGATTCCTAGGAAGAAAGGAAAAGTATTAAAGGGAAAAGGATGTCTGGAGTACCCCGCTAAATCTGCTCCGTTCATCTAGCGGATAAACGGTAGAAAATGGATGGATAGTTGGCTGGATGAGTGGATGGGTGGTTGGATGCGAAATTATGAAAACATAAACATTATAAAAGCCATACTTCCTGCATTACTGGGGGTTTAATATTCCAGTTAAATGCTGCAGTAGACTTGCCAAAGGCTAAAAGCATCGTTTTTTTAATCAGGATTGTCTCACATTAAAAACCAGTTGCAATACTGACATTGCAAAAAGTGAATAACTCTGGCATTGAGATATTTTTCTACACTGTTTACTTGTTATCACAAAGTTTTCTTTGTTGAATATTTTCTTTGTCTCACACCCAATAGAAGATTTCTTTTTTCCAAATAACAAGTTCTGGAGAAATAACCTTTTAACTGCAAAACAGAGTTTTTATTATCCAGTACGTACCTCATAGTCAGAAGATGGGACAGGTGGACCCCGGCCTCCAGAGCGAGGAGGTGCTGGAAGATGATGACAGAGTAAATACGAGTAAGCGCTTGTAATATCACTAATAACATACTTAAAGGTGTATAAATGACATAAGGGAACCTTTAACTCAACCAAGACTGTTAGTCATTGGTCCAAGTGACTTCTTACCTTTGGAAGGTTGAGGAGGCCCAGCCGAGCTTTTCTTCTTAGTGCACCTGTAGACTATTATCATCACAATTATTGTCATGAGTAAGTCCCCGATGATGACCAGAAGTAATGTTTGTCCTTCAAGCTCAAAGCAGTCCTCACACGCTGGAGGTAAAAGACCACAAGTGCATCAAGTGTTAGAGGAACGTGAACAGTTAACACAAGTGATGAAATGAAAAAGATTTTTTTTCACTCACCATTTCCTTCAACATGGAATTGATATATTTTTTTGTCCGTATCAAGGTTGTATTCACATCTGTATTGGCCTTTACTGGTATATGTGAATGTAAAGGTATTTTCGTTTATTTTTTCCTTCTCTTTAATTTGTCCATTGCTGTCATACCAAGTCCCGACTTCTGGACAGGTCAGTTCGACTGTGCTCCTCCAGAATTCCGCATAACCTGAAAAAACATGGACAGATATTAGGATACGTTTCACACAGAAAGGGAGATGTAAGACACTTTGCTTAAACATGGCTCATATTTTGCACATTGTGAATTTTCCCTGCATGAATACACATCATTCTAAATCGTTATTAAAAGAAATCCATAACATTTACCAAAAAAGGGCCAGGTATGCTCACCATAAATGTGTTCAATATAGCAAAGACCAAAGTATCTAAACATCAAAAAGCGTATGTATACATTAAATCATATTGTTTTCATACAGGAAATTGGAGAAATTTCTTTAAAAATGCTCTTAGATGTCATATTTTTTGACAGAATGCATATTTCTAAATCCAGAGAAGTTTCCTGAGACTTAATGACTTTAAAATATTAAGTAAAATAAATGCCAGACTGTTACCTTCAGGGTCCACAGCCTTCGTGGTAGCTATGCCGAGGAGTACGACGACGAGCACGGCCTGGACACCCATGCTGAGCATTTTCTTCAGGATGTCTGTCTTTGTGTGCGTTTCTAGAGCTTTCTAATTTATAGAGCAGTTTTTTGAATATTTCCACTTGAAGATTTCAGTTACATCAAAAATGCTGCTCAGTGAGACGAAAAGCTTCAAAGTCGACCAGGAGGTTTTCTCTCTCCCTCTCTTGTTCTCACACACACACACACATACACATTACACCCCACAGGAAGTGTTTTTTTTTTCAAGATGAAGTCACGGTTAAACCTCAAAATGAAGTCGAGCTGAAGAAGTATACTGACTAGAAATGCTTCTGCTTGTTTTAAATTAATTACGGATCAAAAAAACAAAAAGCTGCAAATGACAACAGCTAATGTTACACTGCTTGAATGCTAGTAGGTCATATTTGCAGTGTGGCGTATATGTCCATGCGCCTTTAGTCTGCAGTAAAACTCCCCGTTACATGTAGCTATTGTTTAGTGTGAAAACAGTCTGAATATTTTATGCCAGTGAATCAGTTTTGTGTGCAGTGTGTGATGAGTGAGTATGGCAGCGTTTACATAAGTTCACAGTACGTGATGTTTGGGGCAGCTGTGCAGAAGATACGACGCGCTACTTTAAAGATCCTTAGATCAGTAAAACTTCTCATTCTGATCATTTTCCATGTGCATGATTAAAATACCAAAATACATCTCCAGGAAATTCACAAAGAATCAAACATTTACAACCAAGCTGCTGTTTGTATGCTTCATAAACTGTGAGTTATACGAGTCAGTATGTGACAACAACTCATAGATCTGTTTGAAATAATGGATAAAAGAAGTTTTTAGGTTATGAAAAACCTCTCTGTGACACGTCTCTGAGGCATTTTTTTGAGCCAACATGGCGGACCCTGTTCTTACATGGCACCTGATTTGTGTGTGACTGGTGCATGTTTTTTTTGTTTTTTTTTACATGTAACGCCCCTTCCCCCCTTTTCTTGTAGTCTTCGAATTACCGAACAGAAAAACATCAGTGATCAAAGACCAATAAGAGTTTCAAATATTGATGATAATAAAATGTCACAGCCATCGATAAAGTCTAGAGGTGACAGACATCGAGACCCTGGCACTGAAAAAGTATTTTAATAACTGTGGCTTTAGAATGTGTATTAACCATGAATAAACCATTAAACAGCTTAAAAGTGTGACTGTTTACACCTGGTTTTTAAACTTGACTTGGATGATCAGCTCAGGAGTGGAGTGCTGAGAGACATCGCTGTTTAAAGCCCCTATCGGGTGCCTTCAAGGTGTCCGTTTGTATTTGTGTGTCTGCACCACATATATATTAGAAAAGGCTCCACTCATCTCACCCGCCTGTCTGCAGACAAGAGACAGAACAGCTGTGTTTAGCAACTATTGGCAACAATGTAAGTGTTTAAAAAAAGTAGTACAAATCCTAAAGGCAGTATCACTGCATGCCCATCTATTTTAAAATAACAGCAGGCAATGGTAGCATGGGGCTTGGGCCCAACCTATAACGATGTAGAGAGCACCATGGCACCTTTGACAAGTCACCATGTTCATTAAAAAAAAAAGAAAAAAGTAGAGAATCCAGCTATGGACTCTCAAGTCTACACTTAGTATCCATCACAGTTTACCTAACATGTATGTCTTTGTGCTGTGAGGGAATCAGAGGACCCAGAGAAAGGCACAGGCCGAAACCCAGCTGGGTTTCAGATTCCTTACCTTCTCCTGAGGCACCAAATTCCCCATTTTACTAATTAACTGGTATTCCCAGTGTATCAATTTCATTCACAACACACAAACTTATGTCTAAGGCGAAATGCAAATGAACTTGTTGGCATGTGAGCAATAAAAAAAAGGGGGCGATCTGAAAACCAGTCTTCCTTACTGGTTTCTGACTGGACCTACCGAGCCAGTGTGTTCACATCAAAGTGCGGCTCTGCCCTCAAGTGGTTCAAGGCAGCAAAACTCCGGTTTTACACAGTGAGTAAACTGCGCACGCACCTCTGCTGGTTAACAAGAAGCATCACAGTAACATCCTCCTGCTTCAGGAGCGCAGCCGTTCAAGTAAGTGGTTTGCGACAGAGAAGAAGTCGATGGTCATACATTTTCTTTCATATTAAAATCATATTGTAGCATTCTAACGAGAAACTGTCAAATTTTTTTGAGAGCTACATTTTGATATAGCCGTTAGAGTGGAAGTTCTCTATATATCACATCGGGACTGTTCTTTAACGCGTTTGTTGTCTCTATTATACACAAAATAAGTAAAATACTAAATAAGTAAGTTAAAGAAACTGTTGATGTATGTATGTAAATAAATAAATAGTTTTTGCTGTTTTGTTTAATGATAATACATCACATCATATAACACGAGAATATAATAATGATTAAAAAAAACTAGTACATTTCCATACACTCTTTAATACTGATTTGGCTTCGATGATCATTTTTACGCAAGAGCCCACGCGTGGCACCATACCTCTTGCAGCAGAACAGGTTGGATGACCATCAAGAATTCTCCGTCTCTAAGTTTTAGACGTGAAAATGAGATAAGAGGGCGGCGAAGAAAGTGGATGACTTTTACTCCGCCCGAAAATGTGGAGGGAGGGTGCTAAAAATGAACTGTGAGAGGGCAGCTGCCAGTTGGGACGCGTCTTTGGAGAGACGAGGACCAGGAGAGGAATCACCGCGACTTCACGAATCAGTCCCTCTCCAGAGGGCTTCCACAGATTTGCCACAGATTTGTTTCGGGTCTCTGTGGTTCGGTTGACCCCCACTGGTCGCTTTCTTACCGTCCATCCAATGTGCGTAAAGGGGCTCTATGTGTTCACCGTCCTGTCTGGACTCGCAGCGTCAGGTGAGAACGGATAATTTGAGTGAGACGATGATTTTGGTTAAATGTGAGTTGCCGTTTGAAATATTTTTTTGTGATGTATCAATTTATTTTTTTTAATGTTTTTTTTTTTTTAATTTATGTCAATATTTGTAAAAGTTATCCAATTACACGCTGTTTTATATTCATCCAGGACACTTACGCCTGGTTTCTTTGACAATTTGCGCATATATTTTTGCGTCTGAGCTTTCTAAAAGTTTACACAGTAACATATAACTGGGTTGACCCTTAAAGAGAGCTTCCAATAACAACAGCTTCAGAGTAAAAACGCTGATTGCCTGGCTTTTACTTAAAGCTCCCCAGGGACCTTTTACCTCCATCTCAGATCGGTGTCTTGCGTCACTGGGAAGTGGGGAACTTGGCACAGTGACGCTGGGTGGGTCACTTAAGAATTCCTGTAAAGACTTTACAATACCCATAGTGGGGTCCATTCCAGACAAGATAATGGTTTAATAGCAATTACCGACATTGAACCCATTGTGTTTGTGGTTTCACGCAAACTCCTTTCCTGTCTATTAACAAGCTTACATTCACAGAGACGGTGAAATGGCCCGCTGGCCTCAGATAAGTCCACCTGCTTCCCGTTAAAAGAGGGGGAGTAAGAGAGGGGGGTTGGTGTTCAGGATATGAAATTTGGATCATAACAACTTGTCAGATGCACAGGGAAATTAAAAATCATAGATCTTATCCACCTTTAAAACAAAGTTCCTGCTGAAATCTAAACACTACTTTGGCACGACTAATGGAACATGTTTTAATACCATCAGTTGGCCCATCAATCAGTGGCAATTCATTCACAAGACGCCAGGTTGCTTTAACCTTGAAGTAATCTCTGTCCATCCCGGTTAAGTGGATTATATTGATTGAATATGTCCATCCACTGCCAAAGCACCATGTAGGGATTCACTGTAGTGGCAAGCTGCTTATGTTTACAATGAGCATGTGCCTGCAGATCAGTCACAGCACAGGCTGACACTGACGGAGCAGGAGGATACCGAGGAATGGATCCTCAAATAACAGCATGTGGATGAAGAGGAGCATGTTGGGACTGATTACGGCTCAGCAGCACCTCGGTTCTCGAGCCTCTTGTGATTGCCTTTGGCTTTATTGCTAAAAAGAAAAAAGGGGCAGGCATGACAAAACAAGCCAGCGCAACATTTTTGCGAGCCATGTATGGCATAAAATATGCAGTCCTGTATGCAAAATAAACAGGATGTTTCTCTCTCAACAGCAAAAGCCTGTCATTGTGCAATCAAAGGCAGTTTGTATTCATTTGTAGACTTGCTGCAAACAAAAAAGTCAGTTTATATGGGATTTAGGATGATACAAAGAGAACAATCACACCATCGGTGCTAAACATCACCTTCACCGAGTGTTAAAATTCATGCTTATTGTGTTTTTTGAAAATTGTGTTTGGCAGGATTTTTTTTTATCTTTAAGTTCTATTAATCACAATTTGAGTCAAAAACATTTGAGAGCAATGTTTTTATTGGCTCATTTTCTTGAGCTCGTTTGATCTTTATCAAATTTGGATGACTGCTTTTCAGTAGTGCTTTTGTGCATTGTAGAAAGCTCTTGTGTTTTCCCACTCGTGATGGAGGTGGAGGGTGTTGGAGTAGATTCAAACTGAATAAAAACACAGCATCCACTCTTAAAAGTTTAAACATAAAGAGCTTTAATTTCCCTGTAAGCTGTCAAATCAAAATGTTAAACTGTTGTATGTTTGACCTGTTAAGCAGCACAGGCCTCTTGGAGGTAATCCAGCATCGATTGAAACACATTTTTCAACACACTTTTTTTTTTCTCCTTTTATAAAGAAGTCAAATAGTTTATAAATATACTTAAATACAGAGGAAATGAAGTGGAAACACTGTGAGTTGCTGCTGTTATCTGTAGCAGTAGAGGTTTGGCTTGCCATTTCTTAAAAGCGCCACATTACTCTCTTCTTTTGTGCTGATTAAATGTCTGAAAGGAGAAAGTGGCATTTGAACTGTAATCTTACAGTGACCAGACTTCCTCTGGAAATTTCCAATTTGTAAGACATGTCACAGCGAATAGACAGGGCCTGTTTAAATTGTTCAGTACTTTTGCATTATTCATTCATTTGTTATGAAAGTGGGGGTTTAGCTCGGGCGTATTTTTTTCTCCCCCACGTCTGACCACTTGGCTTCAAAGCCAGCAGTGCTATAACTCAGTTACACGTACTTACTGCCAGCTCAGAAGAAGAAGAAAAAAAACAGAGCAAAAACAAACACTTAGACCAGATTTCTCTCATTTTTCCTTTTCGTCGTCCAAATAAAGGCAGCCAACTGAACATTTTTTCCATCCCCTCCTGCTTACTGTACGTCTCTTTTTTGTTTCTGTTCTTCTCGCTTTGTTTCAATTGTTATTTTCTTTCTTAAACATGATCCTCCACACATGAAACACTGAACGTGTGTCAGCATGTCTCGACTTACAGGTTTAACACACATACAGGCGCACAGACATGCGAACAAATGGCTGCTGACGATTGTGACTTTCCAGGCTGGGTTGTATAAATGGTAATTGTTTAGGATTTTTCTTAGCTCGGCCTTGTTGACAGTAAAGGAGCAGCTTCTTTTGGGTTTGTTGACTGGGATGTAACAGTTAACTTCCTGCCACGGGCCTCTAATCTCACCACAACAATATTAATAATAAGTCAACATAACAAAGTGTGACTGTGGTTTTTTTGACTTGCCGTGCTGTGTTGACACACCTAGAGGGACGCCTGGCCTTTGTGGTGCATTGGAATTACCTCAGAGGGGTGTGTTAAGTTGACAGTGACAAGTTTGTATGCAAGGGCGCACCAATCCCCAACACAGAGGGCTTAGAGGCGCATGTGAAAAATATTCGACGATGACGGCAAGGCACTCCCCGCGGTTATGTGAAGAGACGGTGCTCAGCTGCAGATGGAAGCAGGGGTTTGAAATACGTTTATCTGGGTACAGGGAGCATTTGAGTCGCTGCGTCTCGTGCAAATGCAAAGCCCGTTTGTTTGTGAGAGTGGCTTTTTGCTTTGTGTAGTCACCTTTCTTAAATGCACTCCGTTGTTGGCTGGCCAATCATTCCCAAAGATGTTTAGAGTTACTTTAAACATGCACATGCACAAGTTCAAACAACCCACCCCAGTACGTTTACAGCATGACATAACTCACCAGTGTCCACAGAATATCTGCAGCTCTTTCATAGTCATCTTATCTACGTGGAGAAGGTCCTTGGGAGATTTTATCGCTTAGGTTATTGTTAAGTTGAATTGTTTGTGACTCAAAACAGAGGAGTCGTGACCAAGCTGATTATAGTTAACTAAAAATAAGCTAAAAATTCAAATGATATCAGTTAATTAAAATAAAAACTAATTTAGTAAAATCTGTTTTAAAAAATTGGGTGATTTGAGATGGAGTGACCCGGGTTTTAAAATGAAGGATTATACATGTTTAAGAAAATTATTTTCAGAGTTATAATTCTAGTACCAAATGGAAACTTGGAGAGGACAAGCTAGTTATTTTGGTGGTACAGCTTGTGATGTTTCTTTGTTTTTGTGTATTTTTCATGC